>JAQIVE010000871.1:0-30406 GCA_034698285.1 Sminthurinus bimaculatus | reverse complement strand
AGTTTTATATTATCTAAAAATTATGTTGAAATCTTTTTCCATTTTGTCGTTAGAAGACAAAACAAAAGTGGTATACTTTTACCCGCCATTCCCCTATCATGAAAATTTGTTGAGATTTCACAGTTTTTTGTGGCATTTTTAAATTTTGTCAAAATCTTATCAAAAGTTGATCAAATTTGTTAAACTTTTGTACCAAAATTGGGTTGAAATTCAATAATGTTGCTAAAAAGATTTTTTTTCTAAGGGTAATGACGTAAAATCAATATTACTATAGACACGACACGTGTAAAAACATCAACCAAAGAGACTCCAAAAAATCCACCATGCTCACGGTCTGTAAATGAAAAGATCTGTTGTCTTGTTTTTTTGTTTTAATTTGAAAAATAAATTTCATTCTGCATGGAGCAAAAGTGGTACATTTAAACTTCTAAAACTTCTAAATGGGTTCAATTTTTTCTAATTTTGACAAAATGTCATAAAAGTCCACGCGACGACTTTGTACGTCACACAAGCCCCAAGCAAATGATACTAAAAAATCAATCCAAGGGAATCCGACAGTAAATAAGTAACGACTATAATGGTTGTCTGCATGTCCCGTTTACTCTTATGCATTGCTGCTGGTCACCTGAAATTTGTACCTTACTGAAAACTCTACGTGTTTACATGCTACAGGAAATCATTCTATCGGCCTGTTCAAGGTAAATGCAATGATATGTGTGTATAGTATATGAGACAACAGTAACTAATTTTATCCTCGTGCTATGCTAAGGTGCGTTGAAAGGGCCAATTGACTAAAATCATAACCAGACCCAACATTATACACTTTTGTAAGTGTGTGCAGGTAATGTGGCCAAAGCAGTCGAAACGCGTTTGCCTTGGACAAGGCAGAGAATGAGTGCGTTAGATGTGGATGCGATTGAATGAATGAATCTTGTGTGTATGCATGCATGTATTGATCAGCACGTATGTAAGAGTACAAATTGTGTATAAAAACTAGATTTTCCTCTTTTCCGTATTAAACTCTGGAATTTCCTACTTCTGCCTATCGCAAATCCAACATCCAAAATAGATGGGGGTCCATGCATATTCAAGTTTTTCTCATCGCTGAATTATTTATTTCGATATGCATAATATGTATGTATATACTATACTGTTTGCTGCATCTCGATATAAATACATACAAATTATTTTGGCTCATTATTATAAACTTACCATCATACAGTATCGTATCGAATAACCAGAATTGTTGCTGCATTCAGCTTTTTGCTTTCGCTTTTCTTGCGACCGTTCCTATGTATTCCTTGACTCGTACATAATAAACGTTTGGTCCAGCCGCAATTCATCTCAATCAAATAGTCAAATGGGAAATGCAATAAAAAAGAAGTTGGTGAACTCCTCCAGTTGACATGATGCATAATAATGTAGAACACAGATGTATGCATACGCAAATGTTTTTCCCCTGATCGAACGGCAAAAGAGAATGGTCATGTTTTTTCCAGGCTTTTTTCTCAATACAGTTCTCCGTAATGCTGCGGACAAAAACAAGTGATCGATTGTGTATGTATATATGCATGTATGCATGTATGTATTATGTATGCGGATGATATTTTTATGCATGTTGCCTCTCATTCTGGGGAATTTTGTCCAGAAACAACATCAATTCGATGCAAATAGATATAGATACCGTGTAGAATATACAACATCAGTTTTTCATGGTAGACAAAAGCATAGTTTTGAAAATTTTGCTTTTTTAAAAAAATTAAAAAATACTAGACATACACAAAAGTTAATATGTGATTTTATGTGAATTTTGGTTTTACGAATTGAAAAACTAGACGGAATTGTTTTTTCTTTAGTTTGTTAGGCCTTAAATATTACAGCATTTGTGTTTAGTAATTTTGAGCAAAACAGGACGATGGCGGAAATATTACAGTTAAACAGTGTTTCGTCGAACCTTACTTTAATTTGTGGCTTTTTGCTGTTTGTTTTGGCAATTTGGCCGGTGAAGCGACCTAAAAATTATCCACCTGGTAAAAATTTATTACACCAGTTTTTTTAAGATCGTTCTTTTTTCTAAGAAACGCTAATTTTTTCAGCGCCCAGTTTCCAAGGAATTGGTCTTCACAGTTTTGAATTTTTTCCAAGCAATGAATGCTTATGTTTTGGAAATTCTAGCCACTTGGAAAATGTAAATTTTACGGCAATTTTCGGAAAAACGGTTTTAATGGTCGAGTTTTTTAGCAAGAATATCTTCTAAATTTCTGGAAAATCGTGGTCCTGGTTTCTTATCGTTAAATTTAATTGCTTCATTTTTTTTCAAAATGTTGCTTTTGATTTCTTAAAATTTTGTGCTTTTAATTTTATCCAAAATTTTGTTTTGGCGTTACAGGGCCGCCAACACTGGGAATTTTGGCAAATTCCATCAGCCTTCTGCTGACAAATCCATTTTTTGGCCTTAAAAATTTCTTCAAATATGTCACCTCCTTTGGAAAAGTCGCCGCCTTTCAGTTTGGAGTTCACAAGTTAGTGGCTTTTTAAACTTAATAAATTTTTTAAATTTTATTTCGGACAAATTAAGCCGTTGTTTTAATCGTGCCTAAGCTAAACCTTTTTTAACCATTTGAATTTTTTTTTCAAATAGAGGGATAATGATCAACGACATCAATGTGTTGAGGGAAACCTTTAGCAATGCAACAGTTTGTTCGAGGCCCAACTTTGACGTTTTACGTCATGACAGCAGGGAATTAAAAGGTCAGCAACAGTTGTTTCGAATATTGTTTTTAGGAAAAAACGTTATTTTGGAGATGAACTCTGCTTGTAATTAATTACAAAAATTATTGGCTAGTTTGCTTTAATTTGTTTTTGACTTTTAAATTCAGGCATAATTTTTCGAACCGGTCCGGAATGGCGGGAAATCCGAGGATTCACGTTGAAAACCCTAAAAAATTTCGGCATGCGCAAGGCCACCATTGAGCCGATGCTGGTTCGAGAGGCGAATGAAGTTGTTGGAAAATTGGCCGAGGTTGCCAAATCTGGAGCCCCACTGTGCACCGCCAAGTTCTTCGACATCTCTGTCTTCAACGTTCTCTGGGAATTGATATCGAGCACGAGAAATTCGGTGGATGACCCGCAAACTCTGAAAATTGTAGATTTTTTTGAAATGTAAGCCTTTCTTTGAAGTCACCAAAAAACGTTTTTTATTATTTATTTTAACGCGCAAGAAACAAAAATTCAAAAACTCTTTTACTTTTTTAATAGATTCAACAATTCCAGCTACTATATCACCGTGATGTTTATGTATCCTTGGCTATCAAAAATATTTTGGGCCTTGCCAACGGACCTCAAACGGGCTCGAAATTCAGCCACCGCCTTTTTTGATAATTATGTCAGAAACCGCCGACTTTTGTTCGAGGAAACCAGCCATGGAGAACAATCCAGAGAACTCAAAGACTTTACAGCAGCATTCTTGGACAAAATCCGAACGACCACGGAGAGCAACGATACGTCTTCAATTTTTTATGGAGAAAATGGATGTGAGTTCAAATTGTTAAAAGATAGCTTTATAATGTAGTGCCATGAATTTTTTTTTACAAAAAACTAAAATTTTTGATATCATAGACGAAGAACTTTCCGGAGCATTGAGAGACATTCACATTGCCGGGATGGAAACAACGGCTGGAACTCTTTCCTGGATATTTTTGTTGTTGGCACTCCATCCTGAGAAACAAAAGAAGCTCCAGGATGGTATTGACCAGGTGCTGGAGGGAAGAACGGTGACACTTGCCGACAGAATACTGTACGTAATGCGCGTAACTTTAAAAATTCTATAAAATTTGAATTTTGGCGCTCGAATTAATCCAAGTATTTCTCTTGCTTTTAAAAAGGTTACCCTACGTTGATGCAGTGATCAACGAAGCCCTAAGAAAATCGAGCATTGCCGGCGTTGGAATTTCACACTGTACTTCCGAACCCATCAAAATTGCCGGATATGATATTCCAAAAGGTAAAAATTTGTCTTAAAAAATCCGAAAACCTACGATTTCAATTATACTCGAAAAAATCCACGTTTCAAAAATTGGGCTTTTCTAAAAAAATTTATAAATTCAAAAATTATTCAGTAGTGAAAAATATTCCGGCAATACTTTTGTTAAACACTTCTGCCGGAAATTTTAAAAATTATGTTGCACGGCGTTTTTATGCGTATGAAATGTTTGAAATTTTTCAGGTGTAGTTGTAAACCCCTCAGTTTACTCAATTCACCACGATTCGGCTATTTGGGGTGATCCGGAAAATTTCCGACCGGAGCGCTTTTTAACTCCGGAAAATACCGTCATAAAACATGAAGCTCTGATTCCTTTTGGTATAGGCAAGCGCTCTTGTCCAGGTAAGTTAAATTTTATATGTACTGATTTCGGCCATTTTTTAATTTTAAATTCCAGTTTTAAAAGATGCTCAAAATTTTTACTTGGCAGGTGAATTATTTGCCCGGGATGAACTTTTCATTTTTGTGGCGTCAATTTTCGCCAAATTCACTATAAAACTGAATCCAAAAGAACCTCGACCAACAATGGACAGTAAAACGGGGATGGCCCTTAAACCTTATCCTCACACCGTGATTGTCCAGCAAAGGGGAGTCCAAGCTGCTTAAATTTCAAAATTACATAAAATACAAAAAACATTTTCCTACAATCCAGTACCAAAGCTTTAGCGCCTTCTAGATCCTCAGAGTTCCTTGGTTGTCGTGACAATTTATTTAAGCAGAGGATTTTGAATGCAAAAAAGTTTAACCAATGTATAATAGCTACTTATAATATTATTTCTGTTCCTTTCCACATTGCCATAGTTAGTAAATATAAAAAATAAAAATTACAACGAATATTATGTAAAATAATAAAGAACTTTATTTTATTGAAATTTTTTGTACAAATTTTTGCCGGTAAAATCAAAGTTGTCAAATTTTTAAACTGGCTGAGATTTTTCTATTTGCACTGCTTGACACAAGGGTGGTACTTTTCGACGTCGTATTCAAGGTCCCGCTCTCCAATGCAGATCAAAGAGTGGTCCTTGTCGGCTTTGCAGTGAGGAGACTTGCAAAAGCAGGCCATTTTTTCTTCCTTGGACTTCTCTAGCCAGGAACTCGTGGAGAACTCGGCGTGAATAACGAGGAGCAGGAAAACTGCGCAGAAAATTCGGGGGAAGGCGGCCATTTTGTTTTTTAGTCCTTTTAAGGTCAATAAAAAAATTATGATTGATGTACTTAAGGACAAAATTTTAAAAATCTTATCAAAAGCAAGATTTACCCTGAAATGCTGAAATTTTACTTGCTGAAAACTTACGTGCGAAATATTAATCCAGTTACCAAATAGTCAAGGTTAAAAAGAATTAAACGAATGCGTGTATAAGTATACGTAAATAGCAGAGGGTTATTGATGTTATTGCTATTCAAAGGGAAAGGAGTGTACACGGAAGTCTTTGGGTACAAAGGAATGTTTACATTAACTAGCATCAACTATCAGTTGTATTATATGGCATATGGTATAGCACTCATATCAAAGGAGCTGCAGTCTGTAATGCATGAAAATCTTGCAGCTTGTGATTCATCCCTTAAAAAAATGTTTGGTCTTTTTTGATCAAAAGTTGACGAGATTTGATGAGATTGACTTGATGTGATCTGGTTCCAAATTCACATCATCTTTGATCAAATTTTGATACGATTTTGGTGTGCGCGTAACATCATCTCATCAATATCCCAACAAAATACTACCAAATATTTACCATGTCAACAAACTATATCGGTTGACAATGATCTCATGAGAGTTTGATAGATTTATATCAAAATTTCATGAAAAGTTGATCAAAGTTGATGAGATTTTGGACCAAATGCATGTCAAAATTTTATCGAACCTAGAGCCTAGATTTTTTTCTAAGGGTATGTATTGGTATCTACATGTTATATGGACGTTATGGTTTTGTATTTTTTAATCTTCAGAATCACAACAGGAAACATGATAAAGGCAGGAAAAGTAGGTCACTAAATATCCATGTCCATATTTCCATATGAGCATTCATCCTTCCTATTTCACTATTTCCACTTGGTCGTGCATAAAAGCAAAAGAAAATAGAGACACGCAACTCATTCTTTCCCCCATACCAACGAGCCAATAACCATACTACAAACCAACAAAAAAGGAGAAAAGACAAACTGTATAATGCTATTGTACCACTGTTGACTACATGATATGTGAAGAACCGAAGAAAATGAAACCCAGGAAATGCCTGTTTGTCCGGGAATGATGAAGAATAAATTCTAACGTGGGAAAGCAGGATTGCATTTCCAAGTATGAATGAACTGGAACACACAGAGACTCAAACTTTTGAAATACCAACATAACAAAGGTCCATAGGGAAATATAACGCAATCGGTTGCGATTCGCGTCATGCCTATTTATGACATGCGTACATATTTGTAGTCTGACTTAGGAAATTTATTTCTTCTTTCTGTTTTGTCGTTCCTTGAGGGAAGAGTAAACGCAAAATAAAACAACAAATTTTCTTGATATTTTAAAATGGGAAAAGACTATTTAATATGTCCAAAAGTTTTTTGATTACGAATAAATTTTCGATGCGTGGAGCATTTTCGAATTTCTAGTTGTTGCATTTTCCTATTGTGTAAGTTGGACTATTTTTCTGATATCTCTGTGAAAAAAACTAACGTAAAGCATTCATGAATTTAACACACCAATAAATGTTATCAAGATATTAAACTATGGATGAATAAATAAATAGCAGACATTGATGACGCAGTCAAAAGATTAAAATTGCTAGGCACGACCCTCCTGGTTTTTATATCATCATCTCTGATTATGTACATGAAGCAATCATTTAAAAATTACATACCTATGCATACTCACTATTTCGTCGCGTTTAAGAAAGGCCAACAGCTCATGTTACGGCTTTATGCACGGTACTATGAGCAAAAAGTTTATTCGTAGTAAATTTAAATGGAAAAAAGTTTGTCAAATTCGAAATTGCAAACTAATAAAAAAACTTTTTCTTTATTGAAATACATACATGCTTATATAATGTGCCTACACGAATATATCCGTATCAACATAAATTTTTCCAAGGGTAAAACACTAAAACTAGAGTTTTTTTCCATGTGTGTATACTGCAATGTCTCAATAGACAGCTATTTTACATTTCGCACACTCTACACAGACGAATATTAGTTACACTTGGTTGTTTTTGTCTCTCACATATTGGTTCATCTGCCACATGATATGGAGCAAGGAATATCCTTGGAACTCTTCGCCCCCCTTACAGTACATAGTGCATAGTATGCAATATACACAGTGCATGCATAGAGATTCTAAAAAACGGGACATTTTACTTCTTCTTCGTTTTACTCTATTGATAATTCAATCCAGTCCCACGTATCTCAATCTTCCTATGCTTTTCCTCCCACCATCCTTTCCTTCCAGTCTCTTTCAATAACCCAATCCAAATGTAAATTGTGAAACTTTCTCATTTTCTGCATCTGTGAGCTCAGGTTATTCAAGTTAACTTTCACCAAAATTCTAATACCCTCCAAACTCTAATTCATATTCCAAAATCTGAGCTCGTTCTTAAGCCACACATCTATGACATATATTCATCTAATCCCCAACTGGTTTTCATCTCTCAACATAATCTTACATAAATTCTTGGAAAGTTTTGAGAACTCCTCCTTAAGCTCTATGTAAGCGCATCACCCATCTTCGACTTAATAAAGCACGTTTTCTTCCAAATGTTATTATTATGTGATATAATTTTTTGAATGAGTATGTAAGTACGCAATCTTTGATTCGACCGAAAAATATCATCCCAGAAACTATACTTAATCATCAGTACTAACTATCACAGAATAATATTCATATTCTATTATTGCTAAAGCTTTTTACTATACCCTAATACTCTATGTGCAATATAAGTCATTTGTGACCAAATTTTTGCTAAGAAAATTGGTGACCCGATTTCCAAAATTACTCTTCCGATTCAATTCGTTCTAACTAACTTATCGTCCTCGCTATATATATATATATATATGTATACGTTTTAAAAACGTGAGCTCAAACGATGATCTCATAACCTTTTAGAATCGACTGCATCTCATAATTAAATTTATCATCCTTTTATTCCTATATTTTCCTGTCTACCTATCCATGAGGTAGACAGGAAGAAAAAATACTTAAAGCTAACTCAATGAAGATGTTCAAACGTCTTTTTCGTCTGCTTGATGCGATTTTTCAGGTGTATCATGTTCATCTACCAAAAGATGATGTACACCGTGCACCGTCTCGGCGAATTAGAAATTAAATTAAACGTAAATTGATTCAGCTCCAGTTGTTCCTCAAGCAGGCGGGGAAAAGCAAAAGCGGCGAACAGACAGATAAACCTAGAGATAAAATAAAATGCATTTATTGCATTGGGTCAAATCCGTTTTCCTTTCCAATAAACCTTTTGACTTCGCCTTCTATCTTTCTCTGCTATCGTTCTCTGTAGGCATGTATTATGAACGAATCCAAAATCCAGACCAACCTAATCTATTTCCTTAACTTAGTCAAGCTCGAAAACGGTAGAAAGACACACAAAGCACTCACGTGAAGAGAGAGAGAAAGTGAGACGAGACGAGGGAACATGATATACTTAGATTGTGTGACTAAGAAGCCTATGTATGTGTATAGGAAGATTCATGGCCCATGACCAGCCAATATCCTGATATTCCCGAACAAAAAAGAAAGGACAAGACAAAGAGAATGGAGAGAATTCAGAAGAGAATAAGTTGATGGAAAATCCAAGTAACAAAACCAACAAGAGAGAGACGAAGAAGGAAAGAAGCACAATCCTATCATATCACGATTTTATACATGGTGTTTTGTGTCCATCCAATAGATACACTCCCATATCCAACCAATTTTTTATGTAAGTACAATGTATCCAGGTATATAGTTATTATACTGATATCACATATCAAAAAGCATGTGCATAAATGTCCAAATAATACTTCAAGGAAAAGGGTAAAAACAACAAATACATATTGATGACCATCGGACAATTTTCGGGGAAACGAAATAAATGACGGGAAACCCCAATACAGAAAAGATATAAACACATGTAGGAGTTCACACGATGAGAAAAGGAGGAGTAAAGAATTCAGATTGCCCAAATCCCGTCCATCCGTCAACGAAGAAATGTTTTGTACCTTATCCATAATGGATAAGGTTTGTTGGTACCTTCCTCATCTCTACCTCTATCTTTAGTTTATGTACCTACATCATGGAACAAGCTAGTGTATACTTAACCGATGTTTCTTCCTCCTGTTTCTCGGCTTGGATTTCGTTTGACAAATGATCTGAATTTTGATAGAGGCCCATCATAGTATAAAAATAATTTCTTAGTACTTCTTTCCAGCTTCTACATATGCTTTCTTTATCGACACTATCATACCGTATTACAAAGCCACGTTTTATAAATAAATTTATGGTCATCATCATCAATCATTTTTATTTTAGATATATATATTATAAATTCTTGCCAGGTTTCCATCATTTTAATACGTGTGACATTCTTCTGATCTTGTTCTTTTCTTGCATTGAAGACGAAACAAAAAGAGTTTTGAAAAAAAAAGTTTTGCGTGTCATCATCATCAGAATGACATACCATTTCAAGATTCCAAGGCGTTATGTAAAAAATGCCTCATAAGATTTCAGTCACTGGACTTGATTGTTATTTGAGTGTCAAAAGAAGATGATCAAATATCTCAAATGCATTCAATAAACATCAAAGTTGCTGCAGTGTCATCAAAATGAGGGTGAGTATTCCTCCGGAATTTAATTAATTTTCATTAATTCATCGACAAACCTTGGGTAATAAGGATAATTACGCCCACTTATACTCTTGGAACAAGTCTCCTACTTTTCGGAATCTTGAGCCTACACACGAAGGGTACATGCATAGCATGCGAGAATGAGACGTTGCGTCGCATATACTCAGATATCAGAAATTATACGAGAGTAATTAGGCTAACCTTGCCTATCTTTCTCATACTTTCTAGGTTGCTCACAGACTTTTGTCGAGAGTAAAATACTTCAGAAGCTGAGTTTGCTTTCCGCCCTCTTTCTCACACCCTTTTCTCATTGTGTACGTGTACTGGTCCAACATTCGTTAGTCAGATAGATTTTAATTTAAACATGAGCAAAGTTTTCGCAGTTTGTTTTCTCCTTCCCAACTTTCCCCACCCATACATACATACATATACTAACATGTTTGCTTCCGATATAAAGAAACAAACAAGGAAGAAAGGCACTATGTCGCAAAATGGAATTGTTCGACATTGGTATTGAATAGTCTGGTATGACTATATATATATACAAAGGAATTGAATGAAAGGAAAATTGCTTATACCCAGTTAAAGGCAGAATTAATAATAATGTAGTCATTTTTCCTCCCTTTTTGGTATGAAGTAACTTTGTTGAAGTGTCCCGCATATTATCTGGTCGTCTAAACTTTCGATTCCTAAGTCTAAGTCTGGACTATTTTTTGCAACTTCTTGCTTTTCCCTGTTCCTTCCAAGAAGGAGAGGAAAAACAGGGCCAGTCACTACTCAGTGAGTCATGACATTGTTTTATTCACTTTAACACACAAACACACCCACAGTAAGATACGTATATATCCATTATACATAGACGGACATGCATAGATGTTTCAGGAATTTAGATTTATAATCCATGTAACTCGACTCTTGAACGAGCTCTCATTTTTATTCGCCAATATAAGACTTTTAGCATTAAGAGTTCCAGTATACGAATGAGTCCATTCATTCGTTGTATACATATATATGTTCCGACTACATGAAGCGCTCTATCAAGTCTCAAGCCAGCATCATGCATTTGAAGTTTTACAAAGACTCTGAGTTGGACTCTTATCTGGAAAATTTAAAGAAAGATTCATGATCTACGATTCAGACTCTCTCTCTCTCTCTCCTTCACTTTCTCTTCTTTGTTTTCCTCTGTCTGCTTAAATGCACGAGCCATTGGGGAGTTCCAAATTCTCTTTAACGTTTTTTGGTTTTCTCACAATCCCGTCGTAAAAAGTCGAGCTAAGGCTTTCCAGCATCCAACTTTAGTACTATCATCGTCTCTATATACCTATATGTATGTAAACCCCATCGATATTGGTTTGCGACAATAGTGACAAGAAAAATCGTATGCTCAACTGATGTATAAAAAGTCATTGTACGATATTCTTTTGGGCAGTGCATATATAGTATATATAATATATACCCATGCACATTTGATATGGTATATGGTTCACATACGTAAGTAAATGAAATTATTTGCCTTTCAGCTGTTGTCTCAAGTAAACACAGCTGGATAGTACAAATTTTTTCAAGGCTTCGGATGGAATTGAGTATCAACTACCAACCATCGATTTATTGACTAATTTGCAATTTGTTATCATAAAAATTAAAACCAGATTATAGAATTGTCAATTTTTTAGGAGCATCTCATCCTCTTCTACCAATTGTTAGAATGACACAGAATAATAACGAAACAATCAAAATCCAGACATCTAGTTATTCTCGCCACCCTAGTCCAATAGCTGTATTATAAGTATACATACATTGTTAGTTTTTCGGAACTTGTCTGGATTGTGATCGCACGTAAAGGACGGACCGAAATTCAATTGAAAACCGCAAAGAATCCTCTCAGAAATGAAACACGAACCAAATTTTTTCTGTAGTTTTTCTATACATTAGCGAAATTAGGTTGACTCAGCATTGTACTCTTACAGACGGGAAAAATGGAGTACATCTAACCATAGAAAATACAATTACAAAAGAGAATTGGATTTTCAAATTGTATTTTTTTGTGTCCCTTTTCTCTAAGGTATAGGCAAAGATAGATATGGATGCACATAGGCAAATAGAAAAAATAGGTACATAATATGTATAAAGTACAAAGTACATCAATATCAATAATCGCAACTGAAATGAAAATGGATTTTTCCAGTACAACTTGACACGCCATTGGAAATAGGTAGGAAGGAAGAACAGGCAAAAACTGTATGCAGCTCCCTGCACGTAGAGCAAGTTGGGCAAAAGGAAAGCAGTAATGTGAAAGGACAAAATGGAAAAACAGATAGAATATGGAAGAAAAGGAAGTCTGCGAATATCCATGTGCAGTTCTCTGTCTAGGAACAGTGCGAACATTCAGACAGTGTAAACATTAAACATGAAGAAGACGGAAACTCGTGTGTGCATGTGAAACCAAAATAAGATTGAAGTTATTTTCGGCTGGGTTATTATACACAGGTCCTACTCCACTCACCATTCCGGTTTCGCAACTCTTGGCATACTCTCGGTAAACACAATAGAAAATTCAGAGAAAAGTATGTACATAGATGTAAGTATACACACATGAGTATTTACATTACGTTGTCTATTCACCGCACAATAGAATAAGACAAAAAATTAGCCATGTGAAAAACTACACTTTTCCTTTCCATTTCAACTGTGCAAATATGCATTAACAATACACATTTCTTCACTTTCTTTATTTCTCCTGCAAATCTAACGTCTTTCCAGATATAATACGAAACGAATAAAAACCGCTGAGTAAGCACATATACCTACGTAAAAGACATAAGACGCTTTGCGATTATTTTCCAACGCACAGCATTTGATTCCAAATTATAATTCTCCACTTTCGTCCTCCAATAATCATTTTTGCTTTTATTTCTCCGCCATTTTATGTCGTTACATGGATATACATATCGTCCTAGAGAACTTTTGATAATCATTTATTGAATTTAGAATCTGCATCGCAAATGCATTGAAGAACATTTTTTCCCGATCGGCAAGATTTGCTATTTTGCTTTCTTCTATTTCCATGTGTACTGTGCTCGAACCCCAACCATCGTCAAATATGCATGAGCAACATGATAAGGGCTAATGGGAAATCGCTGAATTGACTATTCGTAAATCTGTACGAGAAAGGAATACTGGGAGATAGGGAGCAATTTACAATTTGCAAATAAGCTAAATTATACAGCTTAAGGTCAATGATCGGTTGGTAGTAGACACTTTTATCTCGTAGACACATTTCCGTGCTATGAGCAAATTACACCAGTGTTTATCTCAATATCGCAGTTCTCCCTTTACACTAAGAGCTGTAAATGCAATAAAACTGCAATAAAATGTGCACTACTTTCAGTAATTACAATTCCACTACATAAACGTACACGTTTAAGGTTAGTTTTTAAACAGATATTTTGACGTAGTTAAAAATAAATTTAGAGCAATAGAATGCAAATTGTCAATCCACTACTTTGATGACACAGCCTTATTAAGAATTTTATGTACTTGCGTATGTATTTAGTAATTTTTTTAATCTACAAACTTCCACCTTATCACGAAAATGCTCACGGCTATGATAGCATTGCTCATGGCCATCAAAGCAGTTTCCAACACTTACTAAACCTACCCATAAATATGAATTTATAAGCTTCGATCTATCATTTTTCTGAAATCCGAAAAGACTGAAATCATATTCGAATTAACAAAGTTCATTTTGAAATATTTACGAAAATATTGAAACAGTTTTTAATTCCTCGCAAAACTATCTAATACCATTACAATCCTGAGGCTGGTTACAATTTTGTACGAATACCCCTTTAGGGCAATAATATAGGCTTGGAATGATGTCTTGAATACATGTTCCGAATCAGGGCTCCCGATATAAATAATGAATGCAAGAGGAAAATTGCGTTACACCTAAACTCTCTCCAGATTTTAGAAAAAGTACGCGAAGAAAAAAAGGTTGAAGCAGCTTTGAAATTCGACGAAAAAAAAGGTTTTTTGCGGATCGTTCACTGGACTGTGTCATTTGCATATTTATACATGCAAAGCCATGATCTAGAATTTATAACAACAATGTAGTTCACAATAAAAGCATCCAAGTATGGAGAATTGGATTTATCTCTATTTCCTTTGTGTGCTTTCCCGCTTTATACATTTGTACAGGAATAGGGAAAATTTTGTTGTGAAAATGGTAGGAAGAAGAAAGTAAACATTCCGAAACTTCGTTCCGTCAATACAATGGTAGAGGTAGACTGAAAGAAGTATCTCTTTTCTCAAAAATACAGAAATAGGTAGATCATTACTAGAACTTCAAATCAGGCCAATTTCCTTGTATGTGCCATGCCTACTCATTATCACTCTTCGTCAGAACTTGAAACAAGCAGCTAGTACGACAACAAAATCAATCTCCATCATATTTATAGTGTCTTTTCAAAGAAGTCTGTATTGTTTGTACACACGACTCTTGTAATATTATATCGACCTGCCGTCTAATTAAGAACCCAGACGCCTACTTACTTATCATGTCTACTGTAAATTGCACACTACACTATCAGTTCAAGTAACAAGTAAGGAGAAAATAAAATGCAGCAGGGAATGTAGTGGAGGGAATGGAGAATGGAGGATTTTGTTTTGTTCATTATGAGCAACAAGAATTTACGAGAAATTACAAGCGTTTTTTGCTTTCACCCAGCCATTTTTCTGAACATCCTACACATTATATTTTGTACATTTTTGCTCCCCCCTACACGTACGAGTACAATATGTATTGAATATGTGCATATGTATGCATGCTATTCTCTTCATTGCTATCCTGTGCTGGTTTTCCTTGACGTCATTTCATCCATGAAAGCGAACAAGAGAAGTTAATTAAACATTGTAAATTACAAAGGCCGTCACGACCACTAGTTAATTATATTATAAGACAACTAGTATCTGTCCTCTATAGCTAATAATATGTCTCTCTCATCCTTTATTTCTTTCTCCGTATAATGCAATAGGTCGTACTCACAAACATATTATGTGTATATATACATCTTTTGGCATTGAACTATAATAAAGGAAAGTGCCATTTCATGGCCTAAACGTGAACGAACACTGCGTACTCAAACATCAATTATTATGTCCCCTGAATGCACAACTGACAAATTCTCGTCCCTATACCTGCGATTTATACACATTGAAGTTAGACAGAAAGCACACAAAGACTATTTACTCCGACCGCGCTAATCGCCGAACACCAGCCTTATAATCTTTTGCGGAAAACCAAAATCAAAGATTTAGAAATTTTGTCAATAACACCGCAACGGTAATTAGGTGCAAAAGTCGCACTTTTCACTTTTCTGCGAATGAGCGCGTAAAATAATAAATAAAATGGTAAACAAATATAATGAGCTTCCTAGCATTTTGAATATTATTCATTATTTAATGTGTACTACTTTACTTGTCTAAATAACAAATGCATTAGGGAAGGATAAAAGAAATCTTACCTTGTCAAAGCAAACGCAGTCAATGGATCCCGAAACGTTAATGGCACGTGGACTGATGCAATAGATTCCTTTTTTCTGGAGACGTCTTTGTGCATACATTCTACCAACGGTCATTGCTGCAGGTAGTGCAGGAGGAACAACGATTGTGATCAAGTCCAAAGAGTCCACAATGATCTTTCGTACAGACTCACCGTGGGACAACTGCCATAAAAATTCATGCAAAGGAACATTAAAATCAAGTAAATATATATATTTATGTATTCGTACATGGTATTTATTTCAATCCAACTAAAAATAATGATTAATGTAAACATATACAGACCTTTGTAAAAATACTGTTGATGAACCCAACACCAGCAATGCAGGCGAGAACCGCGATAAACTTGTATGACTCCCGCTCAAACTTGTAGTCGACTGGTGGCGGGTACAAAATCGATCGCACAAGACTGCCTTTCGCGGTCAGGAACCCTGGAAATCATTAGATGAGTTAAATTGGCAAATTTAATATTTATGCCTCTTTTATCTTATGTATTTAACGAGTACGAGTACAACAAACTTTACTAGATAATTCAAATCATAAACTTTTTTTACAAAATGGCAATAACTTGAAAAAAATTGTACATTGTACACAAATACAAATTAGACAATACAGTCTAAGCGTAGTTCCTGGTCATCATATAGATCGTCGTTCCAGTTTTTATAGCATGTATAAATACGAACCGTGAGCCGCATACCTTATTTTTATTCTGCTGTATACTTCTCTTAAACACGAAAATCGGCACAAGTCTTATGTGGTTGGTTTGCAGAGAATATAAATATATAGTACATAGTCTGTCAAATTAAACTGCCTGCATCCACTCTACATTTTTACCTCACAATTTTGAGCAAAAAGGTTCTGACTAAACTTGAAATTATATCCGATGGAATTTCTTAGTAAACCTTGGAGAGCACTTGAGATGTAAATGAAAAAATGTTTTGCATCCTTGACATGTCCTATAATGACGTTTACCCAGCCATATGTTGTACAGTTGTGCCTTTATGTCTTAGCCGTCGATCACTCATCGTCCGAAAACATACAAAATAAATGTATGTCACTTCCTAAATACTTGCGCTACTCATAATTCTGGCATCTCAAAGCTTCATTAACATGAAACAGTGAACACTTGGATGGAAACATCCTTGCTACATATCTATTTTATAGACATAGTGAAGTAAGGAACATAGTTATTTACACAGAAAGAAAATTGCTGACACCGAAGCATGACAAAAGTCAAAACTTCCACCTACAATAAGGAAATCGCCAGGAGATAAACCTATGAGAACATAATCATCATAAATTTCTACATTCTACACGGTTATAACGTGCTGGAATTATACATACCAGGCTATTTATAATCACTGCGCAATGGTACATAGTTTGACATAAATAGTATTCAATAAGTAAATAGTAGGTAAAGTTTTACATTTATTTTGTCAAAGCATTTGAGGCATAATATTAACTTCAATATTTTGCGTGAAAATGATAGAAGCAGATTTTTCTAATCTCATGATTCCTGTAGCAAAACTGCTGTTGTTGACAAGATTTTTTATGGAACGAAAAACTATGCGCTTCTAACATGCTGCTACGTATTCTGACAACAACGATTGTTCTTTTACATACAAATGCCCGAAAGAGAGATGTCGAGACTGACCCAAAACATTTTAAATTCCCTGTCGTATGGTAAATGGTGAAATTTGGTTTTCATCTCCATATTTAAAAATGTAATTTAGGAAGCTTTACTTCCCAACTAGCTCGTTGGTTAGATTAAGATTGGTAAAAACTTCCTCTTTGAAAACTTCAAATTGCTTCAACATAAAATACCTTACCATATGGTGTTGGCAACACAGAATAAAATTGACTCTCTGTAACGAACGGAACTTACTACTGTGCAGATCTTAGGTCGTGCTATGTATTTAGCTTTAAACCCTATGAGTAAAATGTGGAGGATGGAAAAGTATGGAAACCTCAACCTACCATACAATATTATACGAAAGCACCATAAATTATGTTCTACATCATATTATCATATATATGAAGGATGACATATTATACCGCCACTTACTACTGCTTACTTTTTTCAATTCTTCTGCTGTGTCAACTATACATATAAGTAGAAAGTGAAATTTCTATACAAGATAACCACAAAGCGACAAGAAGAACACTATATATCGTACATATATGAAGAAACATGAAAAACTGTAGTTTGTAAACTATATAACTACACACTCTTACCTAAACTATAAGTATTGTACATAATATAAACGAGAACAGTATATTTCATTTGCCTCGTATCTGTAGATGTTTGCAAAACTCTTAAGATATATATTATAGGGACCAAAATAGACCATTTGTGCCAATAACTCTCAAACTCCGCTTAGATAGCACATACTTATTAATGTAGTGCGGAGTATCTCTAGTGCTGTCGAAAATACTGCTTCCACAAAAACCGTACGACAGAAAGATAGACGGTGATGATGAATCTTCCCGCTTCTCTCCTTCTCCAAATCCATAAATCACTGATTAAAATCCCCTGCGTCCCTTCTATATCGGCATTTTTACACTGAAGGATCACAGGCAGTTTGGACTAAAAGTAAAAGTGATGCCCCGCCAACCAAGAAACACAAGAAGGAAAAATAGAAGAAGTACTCATGTAGTTGCCGTTATCCGTAAGTCGTTTTTCTATGTTCACATCATAAATAATGCATGGACCAATGAACACTTTTCTACGTATATTTACTTTCCTACATCCCATGGCTTTATTGTTTCAATAATTAGAAGCATTGTTTATCACAGTCGCGGGTGTTCCCTCCTCGCTTTCTTCTTTCTCACTCAGCATACACATTTTCGTACATTTAACCATATTATAATGATTGAATTAAAATCCACCAGCATTTGAGAGCTAGGATTGAAGAGCGCCTTGAGATAGAAACCACCATCATTCAACGCTGATCGACAACGTTCCGGATCTTTCTCCATGAAGATATGCATAGGATGTAGGCGCACGAGCAAAATCCCACGCGTTTTGAGTAAAGTGTGTACGTGTACATGCATACATTCATAGATGCATAACTGAATTCATAACATCCTTGCAAATTGAGTATAGTATAGCTAATAAAGCGAATGCAAACTCCGTGAACATCCGGTCGGATTTGACTAGTCTTTTGTTTCCTCAATGCTCCTGTTGCCTTCTCCTCTGGAACTTTCCTTCTCCGAGAAGGAACTTCTCAGAATGCAAATCCGAGTGGTTCCTTGTTGAACTAACACCATCTATATGTACATATTGTACAACAATACCTTGATTATTATTTATTGTACATAACACTAAAGTGGCTCAAAAGTTGTGCACTGTACCTCGTTGTTCCTTGAACATCAAAAATGTATGTCAAATTCCTTCCAAGAAACCATTTTCCTGGCAACATGACTGTCAACCGAAAAGATGACTATGTACATACAGTGCGAATACGCTGACATTGACATTTTTCTAATTGAATTAGAATGAAGTTTGCCTTCAAAGAAGAGGAAAAGCGAAGCGAAAAGACACTGTTTCATTATTAAATTAATTTGAACTACTGTCACATACTACGCCATCGTACTTAAAAGAACATGGCGGGATAAAAAAAAATAATCTACACATAAATAGGATTCTCGTATATGCATCTATATAGATTCTACTTGCGTAAAACTCTAATGAAAACTCGAGGCTTTAAATTAAAATGTAAATGATGAAAATTTCAGTGAGATTGAGATGGCGAGAAAAAACAATCCACGCTTCAATTTACTATTTTTTTCCTAGAGTACCACCACATGCCGAAAGGTTGAAGAACTTGACACTGTCTACTCACGTACCTCATCTTTCTCTGTCTTTCATGCTTGTTCTGCAAGGGAACTATCTATTATCTCTTTCAGATATCCAACTCCTTGGGTCTTGGAGTAAACATAAACAGAGAGCCGTGACGTTAAAGTCTTCTAGAGTCTCAAGTTGAGCAAATATTAAGATTACGAGCAATGTAAGCGGTACTTACACAATTCCACTTCATTTATCTACGACGCAGAAAAGGAAAATGGCAACCAAACTGGATAGATGGATGGAGTGTTAGTTCTAAGGCACTAACTGTAAACTGTGTACTCAACACTTTGCAGTTTTACTTTATTTTTTGTAGATATTGTTTGTACGAAAATCTCCAGAATTAGCATTACGAACTAGGACCTAAAACCCAACATTACTGCGCATATCGTTTTTACCGTAAATCCTTTTGTTGGAATAACAAAGCATCTTTACGAAAATTCTCCATTCTGCACCCAGTGTTCTGAAAAACGACAAAAGCAAACTGGTGTTTTAATCTCTCTTCCCTTTCTCTTCATGCTTTTCCCATCTAGTGTATATTACCGATTGTTCTACAATTTAACGCTGACAAGATCACCGAGTTCTCACAATAACTCTTGCAATTTTATCATCGCTACATGCAACGCACTGTTCGCATAATGTATAATACAATATTCCATAATATTTCACCTTTTATCATTATTGGATGAGTATTATACATGTCACCTCACTTTCTCCCTACTGGCAATCATTTCACATATACAAATAAGGGTACAAACCATTGGAGACGAAAGCTATTAAAAATTAAAATGTTGCTCTGATGTTGTACAGTAGGTAAGAAACAGTCTTCAAAATAATACTTTCCCATTATTCGACAGTCAGACATAGACGTGACTTAAACTCCTAACCATAAGTTCTGTAAAAAGTTTCTTTTGTTTGTACTGTGTATATAAGATCACGAGGGCAGTAATCTTTCGGTTTTTTAATGGTTTGTATGTTGCATCTACATACCATGTATGTTTGAAAGCGCACATCTCAGACTATAAAGGCAAAGTACTAACGTGGACAAGCCATCAACTCATGGAGAAAGGGACGACTGAATTGCCTTTTCGAGCTGTCATCCGTGATCATGTCGTCTCGAATTGTGGTGGTATTCCAATACCCCTTGACATTCTACGACCTCCTTCCCCTATATGCATTATTGTATGTATACATAAGTTCTTGGATATACAAACTTTTAATTTGCTGTGGTCGGCCCATCTTAGCACGCCGTCATCTTCTAGTTCATAAAATAACTCTCCATCTCTCTCTCTCTCTCTATTACTATAATATTACACATATCTGTACATTTGAGTTAATAGTTAAGCATCTGCAACACGATTACGATCCAATCATGCGTATAAATAGTGTAGATAGCTATACAAATCCATCTGCATCCATTTCCGTTTCTCCAGTCCTGTTTCCAATTTGACTTTTATGTTACAACACTAATATCCGCAAGTTAGTTCACCATCGTATAAAACGGAAGAGTTTAGCTCGAAACTCGAGTAGCAAAAAGACTCGAAAACTGCCAACTACTAATATGGCCATGGTTGTAGGATATAGGATGGAGCAGGATGGCAAGATTTTGAACGAAAACTTGACTTTTTCTTGGTATGGTACAACTTGTGTTGTAAGCAATAGTTTTATTAGGTCACAGGATCCTGGCCTGGATGTTGGTTTGTAGTTACGGCATGGCACACACCTATATATGCAGTACTTACTACATTACGTACAACCATGTCTTTCCCGGATTATGCTAAAGCCCAGGCTTACAAAGTACAATACTTGTGCATGGACTATGGACGCTGTAAATTCTCCGAAAATGTTGAAAAAAAAATCAGACGTTGACCATATGGACCAAAGCACCGGCACACGCAGTAGATGGACATAAATGTTTAGAACAAATACCCTCCAGTAAATTTTTTTTTCTCCTCTTGCTGTATTCTTTGACCATGTCATAACCAATACACTGGACTATATCACTAGAGTCCAGGAAAAAAGAAACTGCTCGACGACATGTAAAGAGAAAGTGTACACAATAAAAAACGAAAAGGACATGGGATATTTTCTTGGAGTCTTTATATAGCCTTCATGTCTTGTCTACATAAAATCGTGTCCTCTGGTTCGTCTCGCTCTCGCTAGCTTATTACTTTGGCACATGTACATATACTACATATATGTGTATGTAGTACAGTACAACACAAACAAACACGGAGAAAACCTTGACTCTCCAATTTTTATTTTATTGGTCCTGTCAAAAACATGCATATCCATATGTATAAAGTATACACAGGCCTAGTACAATGCAGTCACACTGCCAGTTGCCAGTTTCCCGTAGTATAATTCTATCCTACAAATTGAAATCTATGCTCCTCGTACTCTCTCTCTCTCTCTCTCTCTCTCTCTCTCTATTTTCTCCATCCAAATGACACCCGGCAGCCATTCTTTTATATTTTATTGCATTTCATGTAATCCCATCCTTGACTCAAATGTCCAATACGAGGAGAATGCAGAAAGATTTCCCTGCACACTGCGCGCTTTACAATTGTATACAATTCTGGTTCTTTGTAAAGAAATTATATGTAGTACACTATATATGTTGCCAAGGCCTGAAACGCAGAGAACTGTACCTCTGCTTCTGTCGCGTCTCAGATGGAAACGACAAAGAAAAAGGCAAATGTGTACAAAATCCCTTCGACAGTATTATGAAGCGGGCATATATACAAACTACAACTAAAAACATAAACACGTGTTTCATTGTGGAAATTGTCCAAAAAGTAGTATGTAAATAAAAAAGTACATACTTAGCAGGTAGGTAGTATCTATGTATGTACTACATACTATGTAGTATGTATGCAAGATTACGATTGCGAGCAAGAAAAAAATATATACATGGTAGATATGCACAGTGTACACATCATATATGTATATATCATCACCGTCAAAGTTTTTCATTCCAGGTTTTATAAAGCCAGGATGACGTCTGATGCAAAAATACAAACACGAAAATGAAAATAAACACAAAGACGATGTAAAAGTTGGAATAAATGTATGGGCAACAGGACCTTCCTTGATAGGATCAACTACAGAATTTGTATCTTTCCCACTATGTTTGAACTTAACAAAAGTAGAAGTTTTGGATTTGACAAGAAATTTAATGAGGAAAAGAGTAAAAGAGGAAAGAGAGAAGGAGGAATATATTTTGGATATTATGTAGTGAAAAATCCTTGAGGACTAAAACTGAAATTGAGAATTTTCCGAGTATATTTAGGTCAAAATACCTTTCACCAGAAATTGATACTTAATAACATTACTTCAGTAGTATAGTATATTTCAAATTCTGGATTCGTATCAACCGCAAACTTCGTTTCAGGTTTGGCCTGTTGTACATGTACATTCTGTTATGCTTTCCATACAACAGTCAACAACTATATCTACAAATATAATGTATAAAACAGATCGAATCCCATCTTTTTCTGTCTCCCTTTCTCTTTATTTTTTTAGACCAACAGCAATCTAAACTTAAGCGTGCACACGATAAATAATATACATTTGGATGTGAATCCATCCATACGTATGCATGAATGTGCTTTCTTTTCACTCTCGCGCCGTGTGTGTGCCACTTTAATTGAATTGAATCTGAATGGAGGACAAACGTGTAGCATATACACTTTCATATACTATGCATGGAGAATCGCAATGGCAAATTGTTTGTAACTTGTAACTTGCAAATGCACACAGGATTTTCCTCTCTGAAAAAGTTTTTACTTCGCTCAAGGACGGGACAGGCAGAATGATATAATATCTCTGTCTATTTCGTTCAACCTCACTGCGGGATTTCCCTCATTACAAATTACAACTCGCGTACAAACTCGAGATCGAATAAGCAAAAAAAGAACGGAGGAAGCAGAGAAATTGAAGAAAGTGAAAACTCTAATAGTAGCCCGTTTGTATCCGTTGCTTTAAATAGGCCCACAAAAGGGGAAGGTAAGTTACATGCTAGAATATTCAATCCAAGTATCTATATAGACACAACAGTTCTGTAATAGGCTAAAAAGATTCTAGTTAAGCATTCGAAATTCGTATGAAACCTTCCGAGCGAAAGGTCAGCTATAATCGTGAGTATGTACACCGTTAGTTACCACCTAGTCAGTCACTAATAGCAGGAAATAAAACTAATGGATAAAACAAAGTTGAACTAATCCTCAATAAAGTTAGCGAGTCCTCTTGAAAAATTCAATGATGTTGGAGTACCGCTTGATCTCCTTCGCACGTTCACATCAACATCATCATCATCAATAACAACGACATGAAGTATTTCTGTAAAATTGCAACACATACAGCGTCGTCCATAGTACGATCTTATTGTACATACAAACGTTGAAATTGCACTATTGCGTTACTAATATAATCGTACTATTCACTATGTGCGGTGTATTTATTTTCACAACCAACACTTGTAATCACAAAGGCAATAAACTATAAACTGCTTTAGTTTTTAGTGGCATAGAATTTTTCTTTTAGCTTACATATATTGTTGCCTTATGACCCGATGGTATTCGTTGTGAGTAAGCTTTTGGTTCATTGTTTTCATCAGGAATAGGCACTTTACTTTTGTTATTCTTGTAGATACTAGTAGAAGTTAGCACATAATTACAGGTCATGTCTTACTTGGAAAGGAAATTTTTCCTTCTGACATTAGTAATTTAACATTACGACAAGATTGAAGATTGAAGTTGTGTAATCTCTTTTTTTGTTTTACCTTTCCCATAGATTTCAATTGTCTAGTAGGTGACGAAAACAAGTAAGCAGAGACAAGTTTTTTTCACATACGGAGCATTTCCCCATAATATTCCCCAAAGCTTGGTGGGCGCTTCCCGTTTCTCAAAATATTACTCTAGTTAAATAGGAATCTTGTCGTGGTTGTCTCAAAGTTTTTGTTTTACTCGTACATATTTCTCCAAGTACTTTTCTCAATGGGAGTTTTAGAGGTAAAGAATTCTCCTGATATAGTTCTATCCCACAAAATTCCCCCGAGAATTCTTTTCGAGTTTTTTCTCCACCCCAAGGACTCACTTTCACCATTTACTTGGCGAGTATTGAAATTTTAGTTCAGTAAGTTGAAAGAAGAAATAAAAGCAAGGCTCAAAATGTTTCTATATGTACTGTACTTATACAAATCCTTTGAAAGTTGAAAAAATTCTTTAAATAAAAATCCTAGCCATTTATCCTCCGCCAAAAAATTCAATGCTTTGAGCCTTAAAAGTTTGAATTTGGAGAAAAGGACAGTATATTTCACAGCAAAATGCTCAAAGCTCAAAACCCATCGAATCCAAACTTCTATCCTTTCCTTAGCTCCTCATTTTTTTGTACCATTTAATGCAGACGGAAAAAACTGAACGGGAAACAAAGAGTCTATTTTTTCCAGTTCCCTATAAATGTGTCTTTATTTCTGCTTTTTTTCTACAAAGGAAACAACATCAAGCTTATACTTTAAGCTCCTATAAAATATTCCTGTATACATGGAATATTTACTTCAAAATCGAAAAATCGTACGACTTTGGCCCCTTTATTTTTTCCTTTTATTTACAAAAGTCTTCCTGTAGGTTTAAAACTAGTGTATTGTTAGAAAACATGAAGCAGCAAACTCTAACAATAATTTCACGTAGGTAAAGAAACGTGAACAAGCTCTTTTGAAAGCCAATCCTTCACATGTATAAGAATCAATGTTAATTCTCAGTAAAGTATTTTTTTATTCATGGCCAAATGTGTCCTATAAAATTTAAACCAATTTAAGAGAGTACAATATATTTTACCCACGCATAGAACAGGTAATGATATTTTAAGCCTACTTTGTATATTGTGCTATTGTTAAAACTTTTTCCCGCTCGATAATACTAACGGCACTTTATAATTATTAGAACGGTCGATATTATAATAGACTAAGCTTCTTCAAAGAACTTTATCATTTATTAGTTCTCTCGTGTGTAACATATATGAGACATGAAATTATAGCATGATATAGGCTGTAATACCAATAACTAACAAAAGTCTTCATTCTAGGTACTTTCTCTCTTTTGATTTCAATTTTTCCTTTCGTCTTGTTTTTTTGTCGATACTATGTACTTCATTCTACTTCTACGACTTGAGAACAAATGTCCAGCCTGATACAGCACGAGTGATCAACTGAACACATTAAACTCTTGCTCCTCGTATCCGCATTGGTTACTGGTGCTATTACAATGCTTTTATAACATATGTACAACACTACTATGCTATTTTACTGATGCTCGTCTGGAGATGTAGAGTATTCAAGAGTCCGGAGGGAAGTCGAAAGCCAATCGATATCTTTCTAACTGTGGCAATGTGTACTAGCTTTTAAGTGAGTAAAAGCCGGAGAAAGAGAAGAAAGTCGTAGGAACAACGCAGATCTACTGCTACACACATACAGTATACAGTGCTAGTTGATAGTTGATGGTGTTCAAGCCCAAAGTATTATACACGACTCGTGTGTACGTGGGAGTGTAAAATGTAATCTACTTTCAACTTTCTCCCTTCATACTCCATACGCTTTTAGAATTTTATCACTCTCTGTGTGAACTATGGAGACGATAACACATTACGTATTACTACATGTACCATATATGTATGTGTATATACAACATACATTCAGATACGTATATCTGTACCAACGTGATGTATACGAAGAAGAGCAAGGAAAAGACATGAGACGAGAACGAAAAGCATCAGAAGAAAGTGGGAAGTCGGCTCTCAGTCGTTCTTCGTCTCCTCCTCCTCCTTATGGGTTCATACCTGTCACTGTCACTATCCTATTTTAGTTCCTCCATTGTTACAGGTTTTGAGATTCAATGAAACGGAAAATATGTTCATGCTCCTTCGTCGTGATGGTACTTCATGTGCCTGCACCCATAATAGGACTATATACGCAAAAACTAATAGGGCTATGGGACGGTACGGGCAAGAAAAGACACTTCGAAATTTTACCTCTGTAGACTAGAGGAGCAGAGTTTAAAGACGTTTAATCAACATAAAATTAAGCTTAGACCTTTGTCAAGATGTTTTTAAAGTATGGCACTTTAGTCTTTTCATTGTAGCAGTTTAATTTCGGTTAGAACATGTTTTTCTTACGCATTGTATTGTCACAAAAACAAGTACTGCTCTGCTCAGTCTCACAAACTCTAAAATCTTTCAACAAACTTTGTCAACCTTTGCGAAGGTTATAATTCCGTTGACTAGAACTTCTATTATACTAAATGATAAGCAAAAAATGGACAAAGTTTTGGCGTCAAAGTAAAAGTCCTTTTTTGCCTCCAATATAATATTTTTACAAGCTGATTTCGAAATTTTCCATAGCTTCGAAAATTAACGGGTTTTCCGATCATTTTCAATATTATTTCCCGCACATACAAAATAATTACAAATGCAACAAAACACGAGCTCTTAACATGAAATTTCAACCATAACTTCTCTAAAATTTTGCTTTGATTATTAATTTAATAAATAAATTCTACCTACCCTTTTCGCCCCACACTCTCCTATGTACATATAAAAATGATAGAAAAGAGCCGTTACAAGTGTAGAATACCTACATATGACATGCATGGTATTATATTTAGTCTGTGGTCATAGAAGAGAATTCTATTACACTATAAACGAAATCTAGGCTATGGTTGTTGATGTTCCTGGAATACAAACCAAGCGGGGGAAGAACTGACGGTAAATTTCATCTTAATAGCATTCCCCTACACCATAAAAACGTCTTTGGGCTACTTCACTCTACCGCAATCCAAATTTCATTCCCCAATTACTTTTTAGTCACGGTTCCATATTATTTGACTAAATTACTATTATGTGTACACATAATACGTAATAGGATAGATATCACAAAACTGAATGAAAACAATATGAAATATGCTTCTACGCTTTTTGGTTTCCTTATACTGTATGGGGCTGGAATAGATTACAATGTTTACTTAGTTTGTAATTCGAAAGTAACTTGACTACATCATTACTATCATTTACACAGAATTCAGACACTACAAAAAGGTATAATGTTATCATCAAGTATGGATTGGTGTCGTCGTGTCAAACTTTGTAATAAGTAAACAGGAAAGAGATAATAAAAGCCTTTGTTATATACAAACATAATTACGGTGTGTAAGTGAAACCCAGTTACAAAATATGTTTTCGATTCGTGTTTGATTGCCGTCAATCAGGACAAATAAAAATCAATAAATATGATGAATCATGCTCTTAAATATTTTAATTTGACGAGCAGATATTTAAATGAACATTAATATTTAATATGTGTGTATTCTTAATTTACATTTTCTGATAATGCTGCAAACTGCTTTCCGCGATTCACACCCGGTTATAGTTACTCAATCGTATGTACGAAATAATATGCGCAAGTACTAATTCACCGGATAACACAAAATTCCGTTGGAGACCGTAAATTATAGTAGAGCGGCATAATTATTATGCCGTAAGAGCATACAAGTATTATGCTTATATTGCACTTCTTTCTCGAAGAAAAATAACGAGTAAGTAACAAATCAGTAAAACAGATTGATAAGAAATACACAAAACCCCTAATAAGCCTATGTACTCGTAGCTACGTTATGGGATTATAAATCGATACAAAGTAAAGCGTCAACATTATTTTTTCTCACCTGTTCTAAGTACGACAGCCACTACACGTTCGTTCCCATAATATCGTGTCTGCAATATTTGAGTTCCAGAAAACAAGGTATGCCTTGCGTGCTCTTTACTATTGTATGATATATCCAGACGATTCGGCAAAGGAATTTTTGTCACTGGAACTGATTCGCCTATAAATCACAAAAATGAAAAGAAAAACATTTATTTTGAATATTTGTATGTTTTGTAAAAATTATTATGGGAGAAATCTTTATAAATACACACATTTCTTTCGTTATAATGTTTTTAAGTCTCTGCAAACCTGACGTCTTTTCATAAGGAAAAATGAAAAAAAACATTGGGTATTATGTAGTAAGTACATAAAGAAGTGAAAAAACTGAGCATAAAAGAATCCTGAATGTTGAGGGGAAAGCTGTTATGCATATAAATGGAAAATGGAATTTCTAATGCTTGCAGACTTTGACTTCCATCTATGTACAATGTACTTTGTACATACACGGAAAAAGGGAGTTGGGAAACATAAATATGAATAGAAGAACTTAAAAGTTTGAATAGGGTTAACATGCAGAGTGCAGAGCAAGAAGGGAAAAGAAGGAAAAGTTATTATAAATGTAGAAAGCATTATGGATAGCATGGTAAAAAAAGTGTGGATTCTCGTCAGTCGTGGGGAAAGATGGCAGGTAATTTTGATGTTAAAAGGTAAAAAACGACATGAAATATGAGGGAAAGCTTTTTACATCCTTAGACTTTAGAGATCCAGAAAAAGCCCAGCGAGCTACTTTCGATTTCGCATATTAAATATGCATGACCGCCCTTAATCGTAATGGAATCGTTATGGATTGCGGAGAAAGCCAATGCTAGCATTAACACTGACAGTGTGAATCAAAGAAGAGGAAAGAGGACACTGACTCTTTTTTGATGGAAAAGCAAAGATAAAAGGAAGAAAATATGAAAGGAATGATCAGGAAAGACAGAAAAGGTATATGCATGTGCTGCATTTTTTGTCAGGACTTATGAAAACTCAAACTGATTGGTGACGGGTTGAAAGGTCGATTGTTCTTTATGGAATTTTCAATTCATTCTACATGATAACTAAACACAATAATAGTATAGTAGAGGAATGTGTATTTTAGAGAGGTTCTGCAAACTCCGGTCTGACTTTAAGGATTTTGAGGTTGAAGGTAATAAATCAATGGCGATTTATTATACAAGGATTTTTTATACCATCCTCTTTGCTGGAATCCTAAAAGAATGTATGTATAATGCATAATCATGTATTCGAAAGGTTTAGGCAAGTCAGAACGTTACTGTACCTATCGCGAACCTCTCGAATATATGACATATACAATTTCAGGTTACAGATGAGAAAATCACTTGAATATCACCCATATAAGTATTCGTAACCACATGAATATTATGAATAAAAAGTTATTTTGATAATTCCCTCACATGAGCACAGGAGTTGAAAAAATTGTGCACTTTACAATATCAATTTTCTCGACGCCGATTCGAATATAAAAATTTGGTTGTCGAAAATTTTTATGCCAGAGTTGGTGTCGAGAATAATATCGTTGAGAGTTGAGCTGAACTACTTTTCTGCTGGAATCATTTAAAAAATTACTCGATTTACTCATCTACTTGAAATCCTATGCAAAATGAGCAGACGGTTTAAGGCAATGGTATATAGAGAAAGGAAAAGGTTATTGGCTTGAAAGTTCAAACTGCGGAGACAGAGTACTTAACTTTTACCTTTTTTGCATTGTTATGATTTTCCAGATAGGATTTAGTGAAAAGGAAAATACATAAATTCTTACCTGTGAGCATACTCTCGTTGACAATAGCGGTCCCACTCAGTAACGCTGCATCACAAGACATCGTACACCCATGTGGTGGAATGACCAAAAGATCACCTGGGACTAAGTATTCAGTAGGGATTGCTTCATAAACTCCTGCCCCACGGCAAACCGTTACAATGTCCGAAGAACAAACTGTCGTTTTTAACTTTTTCTGATTCTGTATAGAATAAAAAATTCACGTAATGTACAATGCCGCACGTAAAACGAGTTCCCTACTTTGCAATAAAATCTGCACTAATTACAACTCAAAATATATACATACCTTCGACTCAACACCAAAATTTAATTAAAAACTTGAAAGGAATCTTGTGTGCGGTTTCCTATGCCATGCTTGCTATCATATCATACGAAACCTCATTTCGCAAAATCAATAATTAGTATTACTAGTACTACTACTTTTTACATAATGTAATCAATAATGAATATCCCCACACCTAACTCTAGCAGTATATGAAAAATATAGACTTCACGAAGTTGTAATAACTAAAAGCTCGAATCTCTGTGGGCTTCGTCCGATTAAATATACATTAGACTGGCCCACGGATGACATTGATTTTAATTTTCAACCAGACGCCC
>JAQIVE010000870.1:0-30408 GCA_034698285.1 Sminthurinus bimaculatus | reverse complement strand
TATATGCATCATGTCTGAATACCTTACAGCTAGTAAATATATATATATAGATATATATATATATATATATATATATATATAAATGTAAAGAATATCATTGATAATGTATAGATTTATTTTATTTTATGGGCCGTCTCCTACTGTACACAGTATTAAAAATATGCAGTATCTATACAGTACAATACAATACGATACATGAACATACATATCCCCGCAATTCAATGGAGAATAGGAGAGATGATAACAAAAAAGTTGTGGAGTGGAGTGCGTCCAGATATCGTAAAAAAGGAAAGATATAAAAATCCACAATACCTGAGTGTATTACTTAGTCATTTCGTGTAGGATAGAAGAACAGATAGACGAGGAGAGAGAAAGAGAGCTAGAGGGAGAGAGGAGAGAGAGAGAGACAGTCGTAGGAAAGAACATATTGTCTGCACACCAAACACCACAGCAGTTTACGAATACATAGTAAAAATCAAGTCAACAGTGGTACTCCTACTCCTGGTAGTTGAAAGAGACGACGAATGAAAAGTGTGCGTAGTAATATGTATGTATGTGTGTGAGACTAAGGGTTTGTTGTTTATGTACCCTGTACACTGTACATACACATTACACACATGAAACGTATGTGTGTAATGTTCAACAGTAGTCTTTTGAAGCGACTTAAACCAAACCAGCTTGGAGAAACCACTTTTTTACACATATACTTACATACACATGTGTTGAACGTACGGTGGTTGGAGATAGTGAAAGTGTAGGTAGAGATATGGATGCATAGAGATTTTCTTATATTAGGGAGGGAGAGAAGCAAGGGAGGAAGTATTATGTACAAGACGGATAGAAGGATGGATGGCTGGATGGATGGATGGAAGATGGGGATGCCTAAGGGCTCAACCAAAACGACCGACCAGGCATTATTGAACGAGGGGCACGCGTAATATACCCTGAGTCGCGTGGACTTGACGATGGCAGTGTACTTGTGTATGAAACACATTATGTATAGGCATGCCCTGTACATATATACAGACGTACATACCTACATATTCACATCCACCCCTGCTTGTTTCATTTTCCATGAGAGTACCCACCACCACCACTACCACTACCTCTGCCACTTCCACCAGCACAGTCACATATGCTTAAAAGTGTACCTATGTATATCTATCTATCTACTACTCCACCAACCCTCCCGCCAAACACTTTATTATAAAGGTACCGAACTCCCCAAACCTGGATCCAGTGTGTACACAGACAGGGTTCGAGTTGGACCAAGAACACAACAAATCTCGTTCGTTAGCTCTCTCGTTTTGTTATCATCATACATTTTTTCTATATTCGTTCAGTTCTAATTCCAGTTTCAACTGAAGCAAGTTCTGTTATACCAGTTTGATTGTTGTTACCATCATTGTTGTTGCTGTTGTTGCTACAACTGCAAATCATCCTCCGCAACCATCCAGCAGTTACTCAAGCGTTTTGTCGTCGTCGTCGTCTTCGTTTTGTTGTGTACGTTTTTTGCTCTCCTGACCAATAATCAAAGTTTATACATGTGCTCAAAGGACTCGGTCCCCTTTCATCGTCGGTAGTTTGACTTTGAGTTCGTTTTTCGGTCGGATGTTTCAAATCAGTTGTTCGTATATTATTATTGTTTTTTGTTCGTGGACACGGTTGATCTATTTATTTCAAGTTTCATCATTTTTCTGAAAACTTGGACAAACAACATTAACGATACAAGAAGATATTTTACAACAACAAAGATTAAAAAACAATTGACAATTTTTATTGTACGCGCAATTATTTGTTTCCCCTCATATCATACATACCAAGTTCAAGGTACTCTTCCTTAAAAAACAAGAGAGATCCCAATCAGAATTATCATCGTTATTAAATACAACTAACAACAGCAAAAACAGGATTAGAGTCGGAATCAGAATCAGCCGTCATCGCGTGAACACATTTTTTGCCTTTATCTATGAACAAGCGATTGTACAATAAAAGTATCACATTCAATCAATATCTGTGGGAGTAGAATAATACTTGTAGTAGTAGTGATATACTTGATAGTACATAATAGCATAGAATTTTTATTATTATTAACTTTATTATATCAGAGCTCTCGCCCTATTATCTGCTCAATATTATACAATCTAGAATACACTATAGTACATAGACCAATCGATCGATAGTTGAACAGATATTTTATAATACATTGTGTTCGATTACTATATTATTATTCAAATTCAAATTGGATTCCAAATTCAAATTGGATTCCAAATCCAAATCACAAATCAAATCCCCATCACTCACACATTACATGTGATACAGTTGACATATGAAGCCAAGAGGACCGAAGCAGCGTGATTACTGATTTTATTCGACACGAGCGGCCTTTTTTTCCTCCTACGTCAACCGACCCTTGTCTTCTCGTCGTCATTTCGTTGACACTGCAAAAACAATTGTGACCGAATAAAAACTATTTATATAATACACTCAACAATCGTAAAGAGAAAAGACTCGAATTTCGAAAGCAGTTTAGTTTTGAATTGTACTCATCGGATTCTCAACAACTTGCCTAGTTATTAAAACTTTAATTTAATATAACATTGTAAGATATTTATTACCTCGTGAGACACTCAAAGACATTCAAATGTTTGGACTTGACATGATGACTTCGACTTTTGGAAATCCGTCCATTACAATGTCGCCGTCCTCCTCCGCCACAAAATCTCAATCAGAATCCCCAATGTCCCCGGCAACTCCACAGGGAAAGCTTCAGTCACCCACAAGTGACGGTTATGGCTCCAAATGCAAAAGAAAGATTAACTTTACACACTTGGGCATCCCCCCGAAGGGACACCAACCCGCCACTGTCGCCAGGAGAAACGCCAGGGAAAGAAACCGAGTCAAACAGGTAACTTAATTTATCTCTTACATTTTCCTCATAATGTAGTCAGTTAACTATTTATTATCGTTGTATTATTATCACCCTATTTTTATAGATGATACATGCCCATATAGACAATTTTTCACTTTTTCTACTCATATACCCTCATATACAATGCAAAAGTAGGAAGTATAAAGTTAAGACAAAGGGAAAGGCACTCATTAAGACTTTTGACATCATAAATCTAGACTCTATATCATCGACCCTTTAAATAGGTGAATCTAGACGGGAAAAGAACGGAGTGAGCCCTATGCTCTCTCTCTCTCTCCCCTTGACTGACTATCCATTTACTAGTAATTTTTTAAACAACACAAAACATAATGTAATAAGTATCAGCTCGGACATTATGTAATATAAAACGTATAATGTTGAGGTTAAGTAGTCTGTTTACGACACACACTTACATAATACGTATACATCATATTATGTAATATACAATGCATACGGTAGGTATCGTTAGGGATCAAAACCTCATGCTCCATGGCTTACTAAATACAGTCCCTTAATTATTGAGCTGTATTACGTGTTTGCCACATAAACTGAGAAAATATGCTCGAACAACGGTGAGAACAACAGGTATAAGTATTATGTATGTATGTACAGAAGGCTATAAATAACACCAATTCGGATCAACAATTTGCTGATGCATACACACACTCAGCAGCATCTCAGCTATCCTTTCCCCGGGATATTTCTCCCAGAGCAGGAGAGAGAGAGCAAGAGAGCATCTCATAGTTAATCATATCTTTTGTATCACTGCATTGGGTACAGTCCAGCAGCAAAATGAGCAACCAGGAAATTAAAACTACATGGTTGAAAACGAAAAAAGCTTTGAGTTGGAGTGCTGAGAGCTTTGAGTGTTTTTATGTATATACTATATACACATAGAGAGTCATGTACATACCTACTAATTTCGATCGTCTATCTCGTGCCTACACTTACGATGTTTTAAATAATCATTTTTTGGATAAAAGTCACCACCTTGGGTGTTACATTTAAAATATGAAAATTTAAGTGGTTCACCCGATAAAATCGTAAAACCACTTTATTATGGACATTTTAATATACAAAAAAATGGGAAGGCACCACAAAAAAGTGTAAACATGATAAATTTATTCCTTATGTATGCACATACATACGTAGGATGATCAAATGCATTCATGTCCAACCGAATTCAAAATTCATGATAAAAATTATGGAAAAATGGGCTTTCACTTACTGTTCCTCATAACCCCTGACGCTGACTCCTGCCTGTTGCTGTGTAGCAACTTTACATATTATACATAATACATACATATTATACGTGTAGGATAGATATGGGACGATGGAATAGAGAGTACATACATAGCTGGTCGACTCAATTGAGAGACTGTGTTGAATGTTGAAGCACATTTATGTGGATTTAATAAAATGTGTGCTTTTCGTTTTCTGTTTACTCAGCATTATTATATCATTTTTGTAGGGTGATCCTGAAATGAATACGAATAGTTTATAAATTATACTATGTATCTATCTAACTCTCTCTCTCTCTCTCTCTCACTGTACTTTGTCATTGTTATGTAACAAAGGTTTGGATTGAAAAATGGAAAAATCTTGGAGCAAAGTTACATGTATACACTCAAAGTACCGAATATCTATTTAAAATTCATAACAATTCATAGTTCATAATACACAATGATCATTCGTAGAAAACACGTATAGTATGCTGTATATATGGAATGAATCATGCGTCCATTTTATCAATCAACCTATAGATGTACCATATTTTTCTGTGTCTGATAAGGGCCTACTTGATCGACAGTGTCGCCGCAACATGAAAATTTTTCGTTGACGCAGCACTTTTATTTTTTAAATAATCAACATAAGTTATACATACTTGTATATATGTACATTATGTAGGTTTTTTATCATGCCATGCATTGCAGTGTATACACGGGGGAAAAGCAGAGCAACACACGGGCAACTGTGAAATCCGGCGATTACCTATAAGCTAGCAAATTACCAATAAACTGCTCTCTGCTCTGTGTGTCACTATGTCTAATGTCTACATTTATCGCAGGTATCATAAGTTTGTACATATATTATGGATAAATGTGTACAAAGTATGTACAAGACAAATAAAAGAATTGACAGAAGTGGGAGATAAAATTAGAAATAAAACTGGTTAGCGAGAGAGAGAGAGAGAGGTGAAGAAAAAATGTAATTTACATGATTAATCTTCTGATTTGTCTAGTTACAAACGGCATCTATGATATATTATATGTATATATGTGTATAGTGCATACGTGGAAGATAATAGATAGATTTTCATGTTGACGTTCTGTTTACCTTTTTACTCTAGTAGATACTAACTAAAACATACATATGCTCCCTCATTATGTACAAAAACACAAAGAGACAGTCATAAATAGAAAGAAAGATTAACCTGCAGAATCAAGCGACTTGTTACATATGTTATTACAACTACAATATTTACAAATTCCAAAACGCGTGCCATTCTATATCTAAAAACGTGTGTTAATTATTGATATGCGTAGGTTAACACATAAAATGACTACATAGCTTGAATCTAATATTGACCAATAGTTTCAATCAATCACCTGTTAGAGTCATTCTAGAATTGATTAGTGTTATTTGTAAACTTTGGTAATTTTGGTTACAAATTTTAGAGCTAATTTTGTAGATTTTAGATACAAAAAAATGATAATTAATCATAATTATGATCATGGATAATAAAAGTACATAATATATTATGATAAGTTATTGTGGATTACAAAAAGGCAAACAGTTAAAAAAATTTAATAAGCATGTATTTATAAAAATGTTTTTTTACTTGGACTTTTATAGGTAAACAATGGTTTCCAAGCCCTGAAGCAGCACATTCCCCTGGGTCACCGGTCAAAGAAAATGAGCAAGGTCGAGACCTTAAGATGTGCCGTAGAATATATAAAAAACCTAAAGGGAATGCTCAATCACATGGATGGAAGTTCGAGTCAATCCAGTCACGAGTCAGCCTACGACCAACTTCAAAATTACGAGATGGGCAGCGTAGGCAGCTCCAGTTACAATCAAATGAGTCCCGCTTCCTCGGATGACCCTCAATCCCCCTCGTACGCCTCGGACTACGGGTCATACGTCCATACCTCCACAGCCCTCCCCTACGACTGTGAAAACTATGAGCCTGTGAGTCCAGAGGATGAAGAACTTTTAGATGCAATCTCCTTTTGGCAGCAAAACTAACCAGACATATCCGTCATAATATAGGACTTTTACATTATACACATTCAACTTTATATAGTATAGTATAGTATACTACAACGACAACATGTATTCCACGACCAAATCATTTGTGAAAACCTCATTGCAATTCACAGGTAATTATTGTTTTGAATTATTTTAAAACCATTTATAAATATAACCAAGTAATTTTAAATTTCGTTTTAAGTGCCAAAAGCGTCCATTTATTAGTCCATTTTCCTTTACTTACTACTAAAAGCTACAAATGTATTGTACTTAAATATCCACGAAGGCAAATCATTTTAAGAGAAAAATCCTCAAATTTTGCTGGAGGAAAGCACGTTCATAATTTTCCTACATCTTCAATATTTTTCTCCATTCTCCAAAATGTTGATGATGATGAAAGGAAGGATCGGAACTTTAAAATTTCCTCTGGGACTTTAACGAGGATATTCCCCGCTTTCATTTCCCTTCGTCTTGCTGTGTTTTGCTCCTTATCGTTGGCTTGGTTCATTCAGTTGAATGGATCTCATCATCAAGGGTCTTTCTGTCTGCCTGTTGGACTGTAGAATGTGTAAAAGCTTTGCGAGTTATAATATATCAGTATTAGGCATTAGGGCTCCTTCATAACCGTGTACCGTGTACCTAATCGCCCCTACCACTATCCAACTACCACTTGGCTATATATTGCTGTGTGTGGATATTTTCAATGTGTAAAATAAATGCATGTTTTCAAAGGGAAGGCAAAGGGACAGCCCTTAACTTGAAACTCCCTCGGAGTGCTGCTTAATATGTTGCCCATGTGTCTTGTCTGTCTTACACGCGAGTGTGTTCGTAAAAGGTTTTAGTTCTGGCTTCAGCCTTAGCTTTATACTGTTTGGATTTTAGTTTAGTTACGTTAGCTCCTTCACCCCGCATACATATGAAGCAAAGCAATGTCTAGCCCATACATACCCGTAATATAAGTTAGATATACATCCGATCGACGGTGATGGTTTGCAGTCCCTATCGCTGTTGTCAATGTTAATGTCGTCTGGATTACTATTACCACAGTCTACATATAAAGTTATACAGTTATTACGTCCGTGTTCAAGTTCAAGCTTACTATGAAGCAGAGTAAGTATGTTGGCAAAGAGAGGAAAGAGGAGAGAAAACCATGAAAAACTGACGACTACGACGACTTCGGCGGTGTTTACTGCGTGGCGATTCCTTACGATACTTTATAGGGTATGAGCTTTATATCTGTACATGTGTGTGCGTAGGTATGTATGTATTTATGCATGTAGCTTTAGTTGTATACATTTTTGAATCTTTGAATTATGAGCTGAGGCAACACTGAGGATTGAGCATTGAGCGTTCCGTTTTCACATTCATTTCGAAGGATCTCTGTGTGTGAATAGGATGGAAAATTGGGGGAATTTATCCCGTTGACTATACTATACATATATTTTTTGTTTGGATTCACAGTGGTGAAAAAGATTCAAGTTACCCCCCTTTTTGCCCTCCTCTCCAAGTTAAAGTACGATACAGGCGTGCATAAAGGGTCCCTTCGACTTTTTCGTTCCATTCGTTCCATTCATTCCTATAGTATTATAATATGTATGTGCTTCAATGCAACTAAAATGCTTTGAGCTTCGAGCCTCGTGTCCGTATGTAAGGATTTCGCACTGAAATACTTTATCCGAAAGGCTGCGATTACGATTAGCTTGTTTGATCTTCAATCTTCAGTCTTTATTTTTATTTCTACTTTTCTCTTTTCCTCTCTCTCTCTCTCTCTTTCTGTACGGTTTATATTATGCATTATGCATAATATGATTATTACTATTATGATTTGCTGCAATGATTTGTATCCTATATTGATTGCATTTTGTGAGATATGAATTGAAGCTTTTACCTTTGTGCATATATACTTGTTATATGTAAAATGTACATACATATAGTCTCAAATAAATCAGTAGATTTAGCCAGTTGAACTGTAGTAGGTACACTGAGAAGTAGGCAGAGTAAAAATATACACAGCATTGGTAAATAAATGGACGCTTCGATGGTTTATAATATTATAATGGTGTGTGTATATGTACTTATGAGTATGTACATGTGTATGCCATGTATATGATGTTGAGTATTTTGGATGCACGATCCCATCCACAGGTCTAAAAATCTCTCGATTCACAATTCAATTGAATTCAATTTTCTTTTCTTTTTTTGTCTCCCTCTCGGTTTTTCAGGGAAAGGACCCTTCACGACAAGAAAAAAACTCTCGTCTTCCAATCTTCCAATTTTCAAGTTGAACCAATGCAAAGCAATCCGAAAATTCGATGCAATCCAAATATACACAAGTCCATCCAGCAGTCCAAGTATAGATTGAACATTCAGCTTCTGATCCATTGAACGTGTGGATACATATGCATGTATATGTATAATGTGTGTATATGTACGTGTGTCTCGACTCGATGTGCGTTTGTTTGTGTGTGTGTGTATTGTCGAGGTGCAGTTAGTGGAGCCAAAAGAGAAGCAATGGGAGAAAAAAAGACGGATACAGCACACCTGAATCTCAATGATATCACTCGCAACCATCCACTGTGTGATGATGATCAGATCGGGGAAGACAAAGAAGGGAAAAGGACCATGAGCTAGAACAACAAAAACATCAAAGACAGAAGACCAGAGGAAAAGGAAGGGAGAAAGGAGAAAGATAGATATATATGAATGAGATATTATACAATACAAAATATATATATATTTATAATGTATGTAAATGTATCAGAAGGGAAACTTTCCTTGGCGTGATGACGATCTCTTGGCAACAAAACAATAATTATCAGTAATATCATCTAATTCATTCAGATGCATCATACATAATTCTGTAGTTTAGTCTAGAGACTAAAATTAAATCATATTCTGTGTATATAGCGATTGGCTCTATATGTACGCTCAGAATTTTTATAGTTAAATATGGCGAGAATACTTAACAGTGTATAGAGTTAGCTTTTGTTCCCTGTTACATTTGTGTAAATTTTAAGTGCCTTTACATTATAGTATAGGATATTATGTTATATATAAGAACTTTAATTCATATTCGTACGTATACCGATAATATAATTGCTTTAAACAAAATGATGGTTTCCATTCGCTCTCATCTCACATTCATTCATTATTTTAATCCTTTGTGTCTAACGGTACGGTATGGAAATTTAGAGTTTACTCTTCTTAATTAGACATTTTTTGTTAGACATTGCGTTATAAAATTATAACCTCTTCTTAAAACATGTGATGATGAACTGTGTATTCTTTCTGGCTTTACATATGAGAAATTTTTACATAAGGGTTCTTGAGTTTTTATTTTTATTGATAGATTTTCTGGGATTTACCCCATACTTTCCACTTTTGATCCATTCCATCAATCCAGTTTGATTTAAACATTTCTACATTTAAAACATGAGTAATGAGTTTTTAAACCATTATTATACAGGAAAGGTCATAAACCAAATGGTCTTAATACGCTGTGTATTATTCGAATGCTTTCTTTAAAACTTAGGTACAGATTTAAGATGTAAAAATATAATGTTAGTTGAGATATTTTTCATACGCTACAAAAATGTAGAATATAAATAACTACACGGTATGTATATAAATACACACCGTGGAAGAAAAATTAGGATAAAAAAGATTGGATACAAAAGTATTATATAAAAACTTGACAAAGTTAATACATAAGCTCATGCTCTAATTTTTTCATCTTCGCTTCATAAAATATACGAGTACCTTTCATTACATAAAAGGAATAATAAATACTGTGATTTCATATGCCTCTATTACTCTCATTGTCGTTATTATAAGCCGTAGTATAAATAAACACGTTTAAATACAAACTAAAACTGTGCCTTTCAAGTAAGAAATTTCAACCCATCCAGCCAAATGGGATTATATGAAAAAATGTTAAACATTATGATGACATAAATAATACATTAATATTGCCTTCAAGCTCTGATAGAGTTTATTAATTACTTGATTCTTTTTCAAATTCTGGGTATCCAGCCAAAATATGTATACTTTAAACGGACATTTTTACTTAAGTTTTTTTTCCAAAGCACTAAGCATTAAATTAAACTTTGATTACAAGTTGTTAAGTTTAAGTTTATTATAATGATGTTACTACCTAGTTTTTAGTTTATTTGCATACTGTAATTTTGTAATTAACTTTATAATAGCTAATATATGTGTACTTGTATGTACATTGTATACATGCAACGTTTTGGTCAGGAGTTTTGTATCACAAATAATTATGAATGTTAATATCTAGTTAATAGCGAACAGACAAAACGCTTGAGATTTCGAGAGAAGTAATTCAAATGACATTATTATTGTTAAGTTTAATCTAGTAAATTATTACAAATATACATAGATAGCGATAATGATAATATAAATGTAATTTTTTTGTACAAAAAGTTGTTTAAAAGGCCGAAATATTATAATATACTGGAATTTGGGCATTCTTCTCTAGTCACTTATGATGATAGAGTGTCATGGTGTATGTACTTATTTTCTAAAGAGAAAGACGTTAAACATTTTAATTACATGTTGGTTAATAAAAACCCGTCGTTAAAACGCAAAAACCTAGCAAAATTTAGTTGGTACTCTAAACATGTTCAAATACATTTTTATTGGTCGATATATCAGATACAACCCTGGACTTAAGCAAAACGCTGAATTCACTGTTAATATTTGTTCAAAATGTTTTACATTTTACCCTAAACACGAATAAGTAATGCAATAATATGCTATACGAATGTTTTATAAACTGAATACAGAATGACGACAAACACGTAAATAAAGGAAGACATGAATACATCCGTCTGTATCCCGTGCTTATGTACTATGTGTACTTGACTTTCAACTTCTAACTCACCAACAAATTCATATAACATTTATTTATTTCCACATGCAATCTCATTTCATGAATGCACAATACACACACACATAAAGAAAATGTCATCATAACTTCGCGTCATATACGCTCTTTCTTTTGCTTTTCTTTAAGACGACGACGACGACGATTACTATATGGACTTGTTACCGGAGTCTACAACTGTGAAAAGAAAGGAAGAAAGAAAGAAAGAGCGGAGGAAGAGATGAAAACGAGCATGCATGTATCTCACCAACTACTTCTCAGTACGCTGTACTCTGTGTATTCTTCATAATACACTTTTTGCTTCCCTTTTGGCTTTTCCTTTCTATTTGTAAACCGCTCAACCCAGACAAAAAAGTAAAAAGCAAGAAGTAGTTTCTACTTGGCAGTCTGCGACAGAAAAGAGAAAAAAAAACCATTTGTGGATCTTATGATTCACAATCAGGCAGCATCAAAAATATACATGTGTAGTCCTTACATAATCACATCTTATATTCTTATTGACATAATGATATTGAACTACAAAATACATTTATGTTAAATATTATACAAGTTACTGGCTAGTACAGTGTAATACTACTTTGAACTCCGTCAAAAAGAGACCTACGTCTGCATATTAACTCGATACGCATCTCAGACTTGGAGTCTCCGTCTATGTATGTCTTCAGATTCATGGTAGTTTATTTACAATATCCGTCTTGTCGTACTTACGCCAGTATTATCCCTAGATTCTTGATATAATTTGGCTTGATATACCCTGTACATTTTATTTTAATATGCATATTGTGTAACTCTTGATCAAGCAGGCCATCGTATCGTATGCATACAATATACATAATACATAAAGAAAAGAAAAGACTAAGAATCCTTTCATGTGGAAACCGAAAATTCCCAGGGTTCATTATTATCATTATCACAACCATCACGAGCATTGAAAATTACCCTCAGTTTTATTGTCGGAAACTCTATTTTATGAACCTTTCCGAGTCCGTGCTTAACTCTTCTATCAACTAAATAACTTTGTAAGAACAACGAGCATCATTGGAAATGCAGCTTTTCTGAAACAATAAAATTGCATAATATGAATATGTACAAGGAAATCTTTTGTGAATGACACGTGTTTTGTTCATTTTCGCGTGCCACTATATGTGTAATATTCTTTTTTATAGCGAGACATTAAATACGTATCAATCGTTCAGAGTTAAATGCCTAATAAAAGAAATTGTGAAGAATAAACTTTTATAAAATTTGATTTTATCATCAAATTTTATTATCAAATGCGTTAAAATCACAATTTACATTTATAAAAAGATTCAAAATATATTTACAAACACTTTGTTGCATGAGAGATCAGCTAAAAATAGCTAATGGTTGTATACTATGGTCATCAACCAGAATCGGTTATTACTATTCATATCCTACAAACAAACCACACAGGTTTGAGTTGTTATACTGTTTTGGGTATAAAATTGGAATTCTATGTGTATATAAGACAGAGTATAAGGGAGTAAAGAAAGAATGGGGGAAAATGTGGGGAGAAAATAGAGAAAAGGATAGAAAGATATGACAAAAGATAAGACAAAGAACTACAGCTAGTGTTACAAACACAGAGTGGACCTCCTACTGTTCAATATGACACTCTTTTCTTTCTCTATCTTCATTTCTTCCATTGGAAACGACGTAAATAGGTACTAACTGATACTAAGAGAGATATGTGCAGTGATATTGTACTTTCTGGGGCTACGGACAAACTAGAAAAGTTGTTCTCTTTATAATTGCTAAAGAGCGACGTGTACACATTATTTTAAGTAATAAGGTTTGTCCTCCTTGGAGCGTGTACATTGATATATTGTAGACACACATCAGGGAACGTCAGCGTCAATTGGATGGGGCAACACGCCGAACCAGCTTGTACTTTTTTCGTCTCGTGTTGATATGATATCTCCATACACCAGGAAATTCGACAGTATACACATTACACTGGAGGTACGATTTAGACCTGGATAGTATACATATACGTATAGCATAGAAATCTCTATGTTACAAGTTACAACATATTTTTCTACTACTTTTGTTACGAATGAGGAAAACCGAAAAAAGAAATTGAAAATTTGTACATGCTACATGCTACATGCTTTAGTATTATTCACACTATTGTAGAATAATATAAATTGTATTTATGTATGTTGTGAGTTGTGACTAATACTATACTGCAGTTATTATTTATGTTGAGACTACCCACATAATAATATATGTATCCACGTACACATACACGCGATGAGGAAGTGGAAATAAAATCTTACTTGGTACATGAACTATGAACACACACATATAATACGCAGGGTTTTATAAATGAATATTCAAGGCAAGTTAAACCTCTTTGCTGATGGGGGTGGCGGCACTCGGCAGTGATCCTTTTCGTTGCCATATCCATAGAGTAAACGTACACATATTATAAAATGTGTATTCCTAGATCAACAACATGATGTAAAAGGTACACAAAATTTTCATAGCTTCACTAATTTTACACATCATTTAACATTTACGAACGGTTTGACTACCGCCTGCAAACTGTGTGTATAAAAGTTGAGACTCGGAGACTTGGAGAGTCACAGATTGAGATTTGAGCTTTGAGTGAGCCAATAAAGCTATGTGCACGCACACTCTTGGGATATTATATACTGAAATTCATTGGGCATAAAATATATATAATCTTTGTACCTAGTAGAAAATTCAGCATTTGATACGTAGAATGAAGCTTCACGTTCGTAATTTTGAACATTTTTCTCCGGATTCTGGTCAAGTCCCCCAACTCCAACATAATCTATCGTGCCCTGTGTATTGTGTATATTGCATATTTTGTGCATCATATAAGGAAACTAAAAAAGTAAAAAGTAAAAACGTCGTGTATTTTCATTTCGATTTCTCGTGCGTACTTTGAATCGCATTGTAAAAAAGCTCGTTGTATGTATTGATATAGGTATGTACATGGTACGTGGCATAAAGGAATAAATGAATTGGAATATTTTGGGAATCAAATGATGAAAGAAAAGTTTGAAACCATATTATTATACACATGAATGTCATGCTACGTGTAGAAAGTAAAATGCCAAATCTAGAGCGGTACATTTCACAAGCACAGGAACGAGAATTGAATACAATAAAGTATAAAAAATGCATTGATAGTAAATATATACGCATACATAAAGGCCGAGAGAAAAATCTAAGGCATAATATTACAAAGATTCAAGTCATTTGGAAAATTTGTCCATATCAAATCGTCGACTCGTAGAAAGGCAAACCTTTGTTAGAACTACTACACAATAAATGTAGGTGCGTTTTATTTTTACACAAGCTTCTGATTCATGAAGTCGGATTCGGATTTTATTGTAAATTCAGAAACAGCAAAATACATTCAAAGTTCACTACAAAACTTTACTTATTCTTAAACTTTACCCTAGTGAGAATTTTAAAATGCATACTGTATATATACCATATGCATATAGATCTCAAAGCTGAAAAATGTCTAGAAAATTTTAAACAACCAGTATAAACACAAAGTCTTAAGGGAGAACGTGTATTAAGTATTAAGAGCTCAAGTAAATGTGGTAGAATTTTGACAACTTTTACTATCGTATGGACCACTGAAGTAAGTCAAAAAACTTGACATTTTTATTATTGATTCGGATGACAGACCACGAGTAGCCCGTCCCGTTTTCCCTCGTCAAATGAACATGAACAATATGCAGATACCTATGTATGTGTTTGAGGAAAGAGAACTGAAACTCACCCTCGTTTTTGACATTCTCGATAGGTACATATATTGACGTGGCCAACTTCCAGCTTTCAATATTCACCTTGTCCTTCAAGAACAACACCACAAGTGAATTGTTACTTCTCTTAGATTATTATGTAATGTGAAATACTGCATATCTTGTCCCTTTAACATGATACATTTAATGTTCGGTCAAGGTGATTTGCACACTATAGTAACACAAATTTGAACACTATTTGTTATGTAACTGTTCCATATTTTACATTTGTGAACAAAAATTTTCTTTGTTCGTACAACCTGGGTAAAAACAAGTACTTTGGCTAGAATTTTAAATTTTAAACTATATTTTCAATTTCACTGTACTGTTACAGTTCTGATTCTTTGTCTAGTTATATTGTCTGCTGTCCACTGTCTACATTTTATTTTGACCTTTAAACAACAAAGCCGAACCTGTGCAAGTCGTCCTAAAGACACAGTGATGGCACGAGGAAGGGTCACATTTTCAAATGTAGGTGCCCATTCACAATTCACTTTGTTCGTGCTACCTTTTTACCTGTAGAATTTACATTGAACATTATGTAACCCCATTGTTGTTGACTCTCGTGGTTTCATTATTTTTTCATTGAAAACAAATTTTCAAAAAAAGAACTATACAGGTAAAAGTTGCGAGTGTCATTCCACAATACAATACAATAGGTATACAATGAAAAGCACAAAACATAATATTTAACGCAAGCATGCGACATTATCTACATTTTGTTCCATGACTGTCGACTTTGGAAGTTGGAAAAAGTCTGCACTTTGCAAAGTTTCCAAAGTTCCCTCCTCTGGTTTCTCTTTCCAACAGAATTTCTATTGGTCTATATACACGTGTTGTATGTATTTGTGATGTAACCCAAACGAAAAGTACATGAAGAAGAACCTTTGCCTAATTACAGCACCGCATACTTCTCCATATACATAGGTACCTATGTGAAATATTTTTGTACGTTTAGAATAGGAAAGTTGGGAGCTCTTGGACTAGGACTATGCACATATAGGAGTAGCTAATTTTTCCGTGTCCTGAATGAATTGACCGCGAGAGCTCCTCCATCGTCCATACATACATTGATTCCTTTTTCTTTCTTCTTTACATTTTGTACGCTTATACTTTTTTTTCATCTTTTTCTTTTTACTCCCTACCGCGAAACCATCACCCACAGAAAAAAAGGAGAAGAAGACGGAGAAAAGTGCCATGAAGTGTCTACAATATACAGCACACAGTTGACAGTCACTTTGTGCTCATGATGCTACTTTATTTTATTTTTATGTTTGCATACACAGACTTACGGACTAAAGACTTAAAAGTTTAAAAAGTTTTTTCTTTAACTCAAAGACAAGAATTTATTTATTTCAATGTCGTCTTCATAGAAAAAGGAACAAAAATGTCCTCTTATACACATGAATGGAAGCTCTTGAGAACTAATTTCTAGTTTCTAGTGTACAACATACATAACACCGCATTGCTTTTAGCTTTAGCTTTCCCACTTTTTAACTTTCTACATTCATCAACATACATGTACAATATGTACTTAAATAGCCACTCATTGTATTATAATACCTCTACAAACGTACAAGCTTGCCGCAGCGTCATCAGAACAATTACAACAAGGACAAACTCTTGTGTTTGCCGTGCACACGGAATATGATTGAAGAGCATATCTTATAGCGTCCTTTATTCATATATGTATACATAGTATACATAATCTCCCCATAAAAGCAAAAGTAAAAGCAACAGGTAGCCGTTTTGTGAGTGCTTTTTGCTGATTCTTTGTACTGTATTGGAGCTGGAGAGCTACTGCGAGCAAAGCAAGCAAGCCCATGGAGTGAAAACAAGATTCTTTAAGGTTAAAGTCGATCAATCAGTGCTGACAGACCGTTGCGGATTTCAAGAAAAAGCAAAAAAAAAGACACTCCAAAGAAGAATGAAGGAACATAATGTACAAGCACTTAAATCTTATTGAGCACTATATGTACAGTAGAATAGTAGCCAGGTTCGAATAGTCCATGAATGAGTCCTTAAATGAGTCCATATGCACACAAAACAAGAATGCATGCACAAGAGACTTCAATACTTAATGAAGCTTACTCGTGTGTACATCAAAAACTCATTCGTCAACCGCACAAGCAATAATTTTGAGGCAAATCTAATCAGGGACAACTAAAAGTCAGTGAAATAAGTGACTATGTAGTCCAACAAGTATTCAGCCTCCATCGTTTACCTGTATATAGATGATCCACTTCTGGAGTCTGAGTAAATTACATTTTCCTACTTTATGTATGTAGGTACATTGTACATATTATAAGAAATGGGCAGTTTATTTTGTGTTAATTGCATATTTATTATTTAAAAATGGGCATTACAGGTAAAACGTTCATTAAAACTGGAAATGTAAATAAACTTTGGTTTTGAAAAAAAGGTATTTAAATCATCATGATAAAACTGAACGGGTAGACGTACATGTATATCGTGCTTGTATATATGTATTAGATAGGGAAAGTGTTTAATTTGAATTTTTAAACCATTGATGAGAATTTTCATTATTATTGCCATTATTTTTTACCATATGGGAATAAGGAGTAATATGAAAATAAGTAAGTGTAGCCTAACAAGTCAAGTATTGAACTGAAATGAGGAAAGAGTTTAAGAGAGTGCACAAGATGAAGACCCGAAAGACCAAAGGTGAAACCTTTCAATATGATTTTTACGACCAGAGAAAATGAATGGATGGATGAATATGGATATGGATACCAAAGTCCGTGTGTGTGGAGGAGAGCGAAAGAAAGCGAGAGCTACTTAAATTCATTTTTTAAATGGTCACCCGTAAAAAATATATTACGTGTCGGCCTCGTCTAGTCCCGTCTAGTCTAGTGTAATGGTAAACATGAGAGGTCATAAACGCTCAAGTTCCGTGTCTTATGAACCTCTACGAATGATCATTAAAAAATTTATTTGATTCCGTATACACATAAACACATACATATGTATGCACATAGGCATTCTATACAAGCTGTACAATATTAAATGTAAAACTTGTATTATGTACATAATATATTTATTTGTACGAGTATTGTAGCTGCTGAACGGAATACCAAAAAATATGGAACGTAATAATGAATGAATTGAAGGATGGAAGAAAGGTTGAATGTGTGTATGAGTGTATGAGTATGTGTACATAATTTGGCCACACTGCCATATAAATCAACACATTTTGAGAGTCATTCCACAGACTTCCTGCGGACTCCATGACACTATACCAATGGATCTAAGGCATTACGGTCCCAGTTCAAGCGTTCAAGTGTTAACCACCAACCTACGACGACCAATACATTATTATTCTTATTATGACCTGTATGTATAATGTATAGTCTACTAGTTATTTATTTACGGCTTCCTCAAAACTCCGTCCATGTGTCATAATGAACAACACAGGAGCAGTAAATATAGCAAACGTAAATTGTAATAAATGTGATTGTACATACATACATGTTATAGGTATCTATCCATTATTTCTTTCCTTGGAGATTCCAGAATGAAAATATATACCACTTTCATAATTCATCGTAAATCGTAACTGACGAATTTAAAGGGAAACTCCGATAGCCAAAACTTTAATAACAACAGTCAATACTTAGAATAGGCGTCTTCGATTTTCTTTTCGTATGTATAGATAGATCCAAAAATAATATTTACATTTCTACAATAATTTAAATGAACTTTAATGGCCAATTCTCCTGGCATCTGCCCCACACCATGATCGGTCTTCTTAGTTCTTGGTAAGAACTGAATTTCCATGTATATCAATAATCAGTTTGTGGTACGATTGGTTATAATTTATTGGTAAAAACTGAATTAATTCTGTAATCACCTATTGTGAAATACAGTAGGTACGGATGTATGTATGATGAACATATGTGCATATTCTTGACCCAGAGTACTGAAATGAGACCGAATTGAAAATACCTTGAAAATATTACTTTTTTCATTTGTACAGTTATGGACCGAGTTTCGACTGTGTGGCCTTCTGCCATACATTTATTAGTAATACATGCATTAGGTACCTAATACAAATTTGTGAGTATTAATATTATCGATATTTAAGCATGTGTGTTGATCCTGAAATGTCTAGGGAGTACTTTGTTATGATGAGTAAGTATTTCTTCTGTGTCACCGATGCTGATGATGTTGATCTCCAAAGGACACGGGGCAGTCACCGTTTGTCAAAGGCTAGAATGCTAAACTTATGTACATGATACAGAAATATGTAGGAAGTTTGTATGTAGGTAAGAATGTAACTTGATAATTCTGTAAAATCTAGTAAAATGTACAAGGACATGAATTGAAAACCAGGAACCACCGTTACAGTTACAACTCGAGATATTCATCAAATAGTGCCGAAAAATATTTTTCATCATATTGTCTTGGCCCCGTCCGGTCACTCGCTGGACAAACATCTTCCTTCCTGATTATAGATTAAGAAACTGTTCATGTATGGATGTATTCCTATGTTTTGTATATGAATCGATGCGATCAGCATACATTCGTAAAAGTAAATTTGTAGTCTCTTGTTTTTTCTCAACTGTACATTACCTACATGTTAACCGATCTCTTTCTCAAGGACTTTCTTCTTGTGGTCTATAAAAATAGTGGTGGTGGTGGTGGCTTACCGTTTGCTCCGTATGAATATGCAGCTTGTAGTTCAGTCCAATCTAAATCGTGTGTATGTATAGGACAGGGTACAACCTGAGAAGAATACATGAAATAAAGTCAACATCTTTTCCCATTGTCTGTGCACACTTATACATATGCTCAATGTATAAGATATGGTACAAGTTGTCTCAATGCCTGCATGTCTATCTGTCTGTCTGTCTCTGTGTATAGTTTATACCTACAACGGCGAAGGTAAAGAAAATGTAAACAAAATTCAATCGTGCTCCATTAGTTTCAAGTAAAGTGGCCAATTTGGTCCAATTTCTAGTCGGCAGGCCCACCTTTTATGTCAAGTGTGTAGATGATGATGGTGATTCTGTGTGCCTATTCTTGTCACCATCGTCTTCTGGTCCAAAACCAAACCAAACCAAACCAAACTAAGAATGAGAAGAAGCAGAAGCTGATGCAAAATGTAAATAATATATGGAGATGGTCAACCACATGTGTGTGTCTGTTTGCATGAGAAGTCTTGCATATGTCCATATATACATATGTGACTTAACTGTATGTAGTATGTATGTATCTTGAGCATTTGTCCTCACACAACACAACACTGAAGGGCTTCCTAATAATGACATATCTGGATATCTGAATGTAAGTAGGTACAATACTTCAGTATATGAAGGGCCAAGAAAAGAAACAGAACAGCACTTTACACTCCTGGATATCTTATTTTATTTTTTCTTCCTGCATTTTACTTGTATGGGTTCAAAGTAAAGTCGTCAATTCCCTGAAATATGGAAGGGGTACAATGTGCAGTGTGCATGGGATATACATATATATGTATTGTAAGAATAAGCCTCATATTTGTACATTCATCACTATATTTACTCCAAGCAATACTAATAAGAAGGCTCTGCTCGTTCTCACTCTGATTCACTCATTCTTTCAACATATATAATACACACACGTCGTGGTCCTAATGAGTTGTGATTGTGCTCAAAAATTTAATCTCGGTGCGCATTCTAAGTCGCTCAGGGAAACTTAGAACATACACGGTCTTTCATTTTTTTTCTTTCGCCTCATTGTCTAGGAAATTGAAAATGCTCACAGATTCTTATACATTTTGAAATTTAGCCGTGACAAAAGACTCTGCGCATTTCTTGTGCATTGAGACTTGAGCCTTATACGAATAAATTTTGAAATATGTATTATTGGAGACAATAAAGAGACAACGCAATATGCACACGAACAACGTCCGCACACGCTGTTCAAGCTGGAAATGACCATCCAAAGAGTTAAGAGGACACAATGAGCCGGTCAGTATAGAGTAAGATGGAACAACAATGAGAACAAATGAAATACATTTTCCTGGAGTGAGCAGCACAATGCCAAGAGAGAATATGACACGAGTGAAAATTTCCAGTTCCATTGACTATTGTTGACGAGTGAAGAAGAAGGAGAGGAGAGGAAGAAACAAAACTTGAAACAACATTTGCAAGATTGTTGAAGGGTTGTCATACGTACGTCTTAAATTGTCCAGGTAATATAATACACATATATTATATTTTATACATATGATCGGTGAAAATGAAGGACTAAAGGAAGAAATATGTTATTATTATTACAAGGAAGTTTATTTTTCCTCACAAGTTGAAAAATGCTGGTCAATTGGTCAGTGGTTTGTAGGCCATTCAAAATATTCAAAATTATGTAGGTATATTATGGTGGAAATAAACGCTGCCACGAGGATGACAATGATCATGCTGATGACGGTCGTGTGTATATATGTGTGTGTTTTTGAAATATTTACAGATTATTTATTTTCAGCTTTCTTTTTTCTTCTGCGGTAGTCGTTCCGCAAGTCGTTTGTCCTTTGAACGTTGAATATATACGTACTTCGTACGTTGTACATGAACAAATGTGCGTGTGTTTATGCGTCATGTGTAAATGTGGAAGGAAGTTATTCCACGGATGACAGCCATACATTGTATCTATACACATGTTATAAAGTTGTAAAGAAAGAACATTCAAGTTTGAGCGTGATGTAAATGCGACAATTGACAACTTTGTCCACAATGTCCGGTGTCCAACTTCGTTCCCTCCAAACTGAGTCCTGAGTTGTATATGTTTCTATGGGCATTCTTTTACAAGTTATAATGTGAATTATAAACGATTCCGAACAGTCAGAAATTTGTTCTGAATTCATCTTTCATGAGTTTGTGGTCAAGGAAAAATGTTCCTCGACTAATCTCACATTCAATTCATATTCATGGCTTCATACAGTAGCATTTGTATTTTCCGCATTTCTCATTATACAATGTGGACCATAGTCAAATTGAAATTTTATCCGTTTCAAAAATGATGATGATAATTTGGAAATTGAAAGAATATTTTGTTGAAAAGTTGAGTGTATTTTTAATCCATCCATCATGTCACTGGGTTTTCTGTATAGTCCACTAGAACATTAATGCATACCAGTAGTATAAAAATTGTCTTGGTATTTTATTTGTGAGTATTATTGTGAGCAGACGCGTTTTATGGACAACTCTGCACGTTTTTTCCGTGTATAAATAATACAAATAAATCAACATTCTTTAAGGAAAATGGTAGGTTTTGCTTTCTTTTGTATCTACAACAACAACTGAATTGTTGTCGAAGATCTTGAAATGATGGAGATTGGATTAGTGCAAACATTTTTACAATGAAATTCTGACTGTTCTGACATGTAATGCTAGTATACGTTGTTTGTTCACTCTGTATACTCTGAATTCGAATGAATATTTGAATGTATACTGAAGAAATTCCGTAAAGCTAGTCGCGTATTTTATCTGTATAGGCACAAGTCCTTTTGATCGTCATTCTTTGGCAGCATCGAAAAAATGATATTGACCATTGTCAGAACGACGATGGAGGTAGCTGAATAAATTACATGTACATATTTCATGTCTAGTTTATGTATATATACATATAAAGGAAGTAAGTGTAAAAGCAGCTTGAAAAATCGGGAAAGCTTCATGAGATGTTTATTATATTGTAATAACTTTTCCCTTCTTACATCATAATAACGTATTGTACATAATATTGTATGACCATTGTCCAACCAAAAACGTTTTCTTTGTTAATTTGAAAATGCGTACAATGTGTTCATGGATATGCGTAAGTTTTCAGAGCTTTTACAAAAAATGTGTGTGTCAACATAATTACTCTACATGATCATGTTCATAAAGTATATTATGTACAAATTCAGGGACAATGGAAGTCGCAACAAAAACATGATTATTTTGTCATCTTTATTGCATGGTGCCTGATTCTTTGGGTATGCATGTATGTACACAATACAAAATACAATGTACACGTGTGCTCGTTTCAATTGACAACAATAATTATGTAACAATGGTCAACAATACAAAATACATCGACAATCGACAAATGATATCTGGAACAAGATTATTTACGATCCTGATTCATTCTTAATTTATTCCACCTTAAAATTTTAAATCTGTTCGTAGGCAAGAATATTATGCACCATGTATACTATAGCTAGCCTTGTGGAATATTGATGGATTTAAAAGTTCATTTTTGTTACAAACACATATTGATACCATCAGTTTTTTCCAATATTATTAATCCATCGTGTTCGAGAATTATTTTCGTAAAGTACCTAAAATGCGTAAGGATAAACATGAAATGTCTTATATATATAAGTAATAAATACAAAATCAGATGTTTGCACTACTAACTATTGACTCTCGTTCTGACATATTAGTTGAATATTCCTTAGCAGTTGACACTGACACAATAATGCCTGCCTAACGATATGCATGTGCACATAAATTATGGTCATTCTCAGTCTTGTGCAAACAATTAATATGCTACCAAATAATAGCAGAGCTCTTCCAGAATAAATACTCTCGAAACGCCAAAAATGTCAAATTTTGATTATCAGATTCAAACGAAATGCTGACTTGCATAGATCGACTAAAATTGATTTGTTAAATGTTAAAACCATAGAGCACACAGTACTTGTGTACTCCGATTGTATTTAATGATGTGGAGGAATTGTTTGCACTGCTCTCGTTCAATCACTGAAATCAAATCTAGAGTCAAAATCTAACTACGTACGTTATCTTGAGCGCCTTAAGTGTTCAGGAAGTACAATAAAAGTTTGCTTCAGATAAAAGATAAAGGGTAGAAAAGGCAGGAGGAGGTGTCAGAGCTGTCCATCAATTCCTGATATTTACTCTTGTCCCCTCTTAATGAGGAGTAAACACGATGAAAATGTGGGGGAGTGTACAGTATACACACAACAATCTTCCTTGTAATACCGTTAATTGCTAGATGTCTCCATTCTCGGATTTTCTCAGTTTTGTAGTTTCTGAAACATAAATATTTTTTGAAATCGTGCAAAAAAATAAAGCGATAATAATGTGAATAGAAAAATAATGATTTGATGAATATATGGCGATACTCAGTTCTACAAGGCTTTGGTCTCACATAAACTGCCTGTTTTCCAAGGGAGAGGACAGAAGAGTTCTCATCTCACACAAACTATACAGTAATATGCATGTTGTATGTGGGTACTTGGCTTCTTGCTGGAAAAGTTTGGGCGAGAAACGACAAGTCGGCAATCATAATCCTTCTAAGAAAAGCGAGACATGTCAAGCAGCATATTTAGGTGATAAGCAGATGCACGAGACAAAGTAGTCGTATATACGAATGGATTTAGTCTCGAGTCATTCCAGGTGGATCATACATATTAGCTCTTTTTGCACAATGAAATGTACATACTTACTTACAGCGTCCCCATCTTTATTATATTGAGACTATTGCTGTTAAGTGCTCATGCGGTGAAGAATGGTGAGTGTTTGTGAAAGGAAGAAAAAGGAAGCGAATAAAAAACATGGTATACATGTGTAGCACAACATTTGCAATAACAATAAATAGTGGGAATTGAAATGAGCACGATTTGATATTTGAAATACGTCAGCGTAGTTTTTGTATTTCGTATGCAAATTTCCGTGTTGGTGCGTCTTTTGTCAGTGTATACATACATACATAATGTAATGCATTGTATTTTGTGACGGGTTGAGGACTGGATGCTTCCACGTTGAATGCTGAAGCATTTAGATTGTTATTCTACACTTTATACATAATCATTTTGTATGAATAAAAATGAGCAGGGCACAAAACCACATGGCAGGGTTTTTACATGGGGATAAGTGCAGTACAGAGCAAACAACAAAGTAGTCGTCAAAACGCTATTTTCTTCTTCTTTACTATGAATGAGAGTAGAAAAATATTTCCAAACAGCAAAAATTATAAATAAATGGACTCAGAACTCAGAACTGTCTTTTTTATAAGCAAACATTTTTTAGCCCATAATATTTTGAGATGTGTAACACTTTCATAAGCGAAAATTGAAAACTTTGCTAAGATGGGAAACTAAAATACTAGGTAAATTTTATTACATGATAAATTCCGTTTTTTATTTAAAATTAAACATGAACATTGTTTAAATCAAGATGATGTCAGCAAGCATAAAACCCCTTCAGCATCGTTTATATTCGACAAATACGTATACATAGTTATAGGATTTGATTTTGAATTGTGCTGCATCTCATAAATGTCGGTAATGATTATCGAAGAAAGATCGTCCCGATAGGTCCTTCATGTTACAATATGAATATGAAAAGCCTTTATTAACTCGGAAAGACCTTCTAAATTTTATCTGTGTATATGTATAAAGGCAACAAATAACAGCAACTAGACAGAGAACATCACTTGCCACTTTTGAGCTGGCCTTCAAAAACAAATGAGGAAGAAAGTAAAGTAGAGAAAAATAAACAAAAAGAAAAATCCATTGTTAAAATTTTGTACCGTTGTCTTCCAAGCGCTCACAACGAATTCCCTTTTTTATTTTGCTCTTTCCACGTACCATCAGATCGTACAAAATAATGAAATGTTTCTCGTTAAACATTTTTATTACTATTACTTTATACAAGACAGATACCTACATGAGAATGCATATGCAGCACACTCATATGTATGTTCGTTGTACGCAGATAATAGACTGACACTCTAAAAAAATCATGGAAATCTTATTTTTTTCGTTCTACCCCCTTCTTCCTTTTCTTTCCATTGTGTTTTCATTCTCAAATTTTTTTATAATTGGTTCTGACTGCACAAGAGTCGGTACTTTAAAAAGAACAAAATACATGCATACATGATGCTACATATAACGGCACATGGGACAAAGTCAAACGGTAAAAAAATAAAAAGTGTCAACCGACCTTTTAACAGAAAATTTAATGTCAATGCTCAAACGATTTTTGTTTAAAGCTCTCAAAAAAATCTAATTTTTTCACAATTTTCAATGTTTACAGTTACAATTTGTAAGTTGTAAGGTAATCGCTGCCGTCGTAGGTATTGCTTAACTTTATGCAATTTGTCCAAGATTCACAGTCATACATAAATAAATAAGTATGTACGCCTGTATTTAATAGTACGAAATAAATTGATGACAAGACGCAGGAGACAGTAATATTAACAGGCTGTTTGTTCTTGTTCTCGGTGTGAGCCCATAAGCTACTTTTCTCCAGCCATTCTTGTTCCTCGAGAGATTTACGATTAGTGCCTTTTTCTGCATTGTACGATACCTACAATATATTGTATGTATTAGGTATGTATGTCTATATGAATTTTTGTGTCTATAGTTACCGTGTATAAGATGTATACTGTACGTGCATATGGGACAGTGGAGTGTCTTGAATTTCCTTAGTCTTCTCTTCTTAATTACCATACTAAACTAAATTACACTTCATCTCTCGGGAGTAAATGGAAAAGAAACACTCTTTGCGTAATACATATCTAATACAATTGTGCATTGCCTTTGTGTAAATTTGTAAATCCTCGGTCGTCTTGCCTTCTCGTCTTGAAATGCGTACAATAATAATTACTATTGAGCAAGTTATCCTAGACCTAGGCCAAGCTTCGAGTTATTGTACTCACATTTTGTATTTTGTTTGTATCATATGTATGTATTATGTATAATACTTACACTTTCTCGTCTTGAGCTCCTCATTTCTTTTCTTCCCTTTTGCGCAACCATCTATTCCATACCATACCATATGGTATACAAATGTTAATTCTCCTCACTCCCTCTTCCAATGTTCCTGTTCCACAATGAACGATGAACTAATGGACACTTGAGCTTTGTTTCGTTCGTTTGTCTGTAAAAAAGGATTACTGTTACGACTTTTTTCAAAATGTAACATTCTTTTTGTATCTTTTTGTGTAGAAAAAATAAAATTCCTTCTACTTACTTTCATTTTTACGTACTGTGCGTATAGATCTTTCGGATTAAGATTCTTTACATAATGTGCAATACTGTATTATAATATATAACTCGTTCCCTCTTTTTAGAGAGGGACAGGGAAAACTTTGGTCAATATTTGAAATGCAAAGTGGTCAAATTTCATGATGGGAAATGGAAAGGGTTGAAAGTTTAAATTTGTTTGTGTATGCGTCTTTTTGCATAATAAGTCCGAGATAATGGTAAGTAGCTTAATCGTATAAAAATAATGGGAATTACATAAAAAATAAAAGCCCCTCATTTTAATCCCCTAAAATACAATTCAAAATGCGTGTTTCTCTTTCATTTTGGCTATTCAACTCTTTCTTCTTTAAATCAGGGGCACGGGTAGGGAAACGGGCTGGATCTCGACCTCGACACCAGAAGCTACTTTCAGGTTTGAAGGGTAAAATCATGACAAATAATAATACGGATAGTTATTATCATTATTATTATAGGTACATATTTCAAAGTTGAAGACTTCAAGACGAAGTTTGCTTCTCTCAACCTCTATCGAACTATGAAAGCAAACAACAAGAAAATAAAAGAAAAAACTAGAGAAAGTTTTAATCAGATTAACTAACTGAATATCTGTATGGCATAATCCACGCGTTTTACATCACAACCTTCCGCACGGCTGTTTACATTGCCTTAGTTAATAGGATACGGAGAGGAAAAGAAAGGGTCGATAAGCTTTTTACAGTTTTTACACCGCAGGGTTTTATGATTTATATTTCAATGTTTATGGGTGCTCCTCTCACTCATTTTAAGGCCTAAATGAAGTTCTGGTTTTGGTTTTAATTCGTTAGATATAATAAGATGAACGAGTTTCTCCCTCGTTATTTTGTCTTCCTTCTCCCTTTACTTTAGTCATACAACATGAAATAACTTAGATTTAATAAACTCCCTTGTGAATTTAAGCAGTGAGATTTTTTTATTTGTGACAAGAAATAACAGACTAATGTTTTCCTCTTTTGTACAATTTGAAAGAACAGCTCAGAAAATACGAAGATCTTGTCAAAATATAGATAAAAAAACAATGTACAGATTTGGATTGTGAATGCTAACTATACATACAGGCTAAACTGAGAGTGACACAGTGGGTTAATAAGACGTGAAAGATGAGATGAATTGTTTTCAAGGCGATGAAAGTATTTGAAAATGTATAATATTGCAGGCGTATTATGCACATATTCATGCATGCGCTGCACATTTCTTTGTTGTCTATACAAAACTAACGCAAACATGTAAATTTTTAGATGATGCATAATAAAATGTATGTTCAAAAATCATCACTGCAGTGTAGATATATTATACACACTGTATTGTTGTAAGTATAAATGTAGCTTTGATATTATTATGATGCACAAGATGTGTATAAAATATGGAGACGTTCCCTCATGTACATAGGAGAAGAAAAGATGGAAGCGTAATAAAAGCCATTGTAATATTTTGACACCTAACCGTTAAGTCGTCGGTATCTCCAGGGAGCTGATTATCTAAATCTGTCGAGTCCACATTTCCACAATTGAATTACCCATCCCTTAGAACATTGAACATTGAATCGAATATCAAGAAGGTCAACCCTTTCATCGGTCTCTCAGTTCTCAGCATCACCACACTGTCAGGTATACATTACATCTGTGGTTGTATGTATCTCGATAGATAGCTGTAACTGCATCCCTCTCATTACACTTTGGAATCGGAATGATATTCTTTACTTGTTATTCCGGAGGAATTGTTTATCCGAGTGACGATGAGTATGATGCTGATGAGTATCATCTTCAGCTCTATACTGATAAAAAGAAACGGAACTTTGAGTTTTACATTCATAAAACTTTTGTGAATGCATTGTACAAAGAAACGGGTTATGTACGGCCGGTCATACATATTATTAGGTGGGGAAGAGCAAGAGATCTCCAAGTGATAATAATAGGTGTCTGTCTGTTATCCTGGACCTATACTTGGACCGCGGCTTGAACCTGGATGCGTGCCATGTCTTGGTGTTTATCAATATTTTGATCTGATCTGGAGGATCATCACACATAAAAATATTTCTCGCTTCTTCAACTTGGTTTTGGTTGTCTTTGTATGCAAACAGTAAAAAACGGGGCTGTATAAATCCCGTTTTATCCGTGTTATTTTTTTATTCGGAAGTTTCATTTCAAAATGATCAAAACTACAAAACATTCTGTACTGCCATCCCTTGATCGCTAATTCCGGCTATGAAAGTTCATTACTAAGCTCAACGTATTTCCATTACATCGCCAAACTTAAAATTTAAATAGGGAATGGAACAAATATAATGTATGTAAGCTACCATTTTCGACCTTAGTATCCTATTGATAATTATATTTTACACATTTCCATAGTCAATACTGCAGATGAAATCATAAAGCATTTGTTGTTTTTGGAACTGAGAATTGGTAAGATGCTGAATAAATTATGAGTATTTTATTGCAGCTGCTATCATGTCATCGTGTTTTTGATGGGAAAAGAATAGAAGAGCTTGTTCGTTCTTCATTTCATCTTTTTTCTTCTCGTATGCCCAGTCTTGACCTACGATGGGTACATTTCAGGTGCCCTGTTGTGAATTTTTTTACCGAGCTCGCCTTTGTTTCATTAGACTACTATAACATGAAACACATTCCAAAATGTCAAAATGTATGGGACAGCATATTAAATGTATGTGTATGAGTCCAGTACAGGAGTACAAAAGTCCTTGAAATTTACGTTTGAAAACGAGCAAAATGACCATAAATAATTCGACTGTTTAATAGATTTCTACTGTAGATTGATTTCGACTGATAAAAAGTTTTGACCATCCGAATCAGAAACACATTAAATTATTACATTGCATTTAAATTTTAAAGGTGCATGTTTATCACATTTACCATAACGTACATGATGTACTCATGTACGTACATCTGAAAAACTTCCAGCTTACTCCCTATTCTCTTCTCTATTTGTAGCAGTAAATTTTACGTACTCTACACTTTTTTATGGCTTTGAAGTGTGGATCGTGGACTGTCTACCTAGTTCATAAAACCATACCATAGAGACTACCGCAGAGTACACTCAAAACAAGTTGTTAAGTTGTAAAATAGTACGTACAGGGTCATCTTTAAGGAAATTTACGATTTCATTATCAAACAGATTTATTTTTGAAGAAGGCTTGTAGCTTTAAATCTTTTCAAAACTTTAAAGTTCAGAAAAGTGCAAAGTTTAATTTTTTGATGTGCTCATATTACAGTCGAGAATATTTAACATGGCTAGATAATATAACCTTTTAAACGTGCAAAGCGCATATAAAATAACCCTGTACTCTCACATCCATGCACTATTATACATAGACGTTTGATACTTCGGCGCTCGGAGCTTGTCCACACAAAGAGAAAACAGAATTCTTGCCCCATGCATATACTCATTAGGGTGATGCAACCCTCCCAAACGATGAAATTCATATCTTGCAGAACAAAATAAGAAACTAGCACTCAAAAAA
>JAQIVE010000869.1:0-30439 GCA_034698285.1 Sminthurinus bimaculatus | reverse complement strand
ACCAATCGGGACGAAATTTTCAGGGTAATTTCTTTGAGCCAAAAGGAACGATATGACGACCTGAGGGTTTAACTTTTCAACTCTTTGGATAAAGTGGCGATTTCTAATGTACACATATCACAACTAGTAAAAATATAAACTTGAATGAAGCTCCTTCTGATCTGTGATCTCGTTAACTTGCCTGATGATGTAGACAAATAACAAATAACGATGATTATTACTGTACTGGCTACCACAATAAAAATGCTCATAAAATATTATATAAACATTTAGCATCATATCATCATATCATGGCCCATGATAAAACAATAAATGTATCAAGTATACATTTTATGATTTTTATATGGATTAACTGTTGTATTGAGATTGGATTTTTTTAGAGTTAAATAAATATCTATGCATAATATTAGGTATATAAAAAACCCAAACAACAAATAAATGTGGGGCTCCAAAGGTTCCATGCACAATTTTATGCTCATCTAGTTTATGTAGAGTAGACTCGTAAACTAGATATAAAAGATAGAAAGGCTACGTTTTATTATGCTGCATTATTTATTGTCTTTAATTTTTCTTGCTTGCCCTCTCGCTCTCTCTCTCTCTCTAATCAATCTACAAATATTATTATTGCAGTGCATAAATAAACACACTGCCCTGTGGTAACTGCTAACTCATGAAAGACGATAACACTGGAAAGTCAACAGTAATAAAATCAAAGAAGGAACTTTTTACTTCTTAATATATCTGAAACATTATTTGTATTAATATTGATATTGAAACTTTTTTCTGGTTGCTGCAAAAGTAATGCAAATTTTTCAAAAAGTTCGACATTCTTGATATTTTAATGATACATTGATTTTTTGGAGATATACGCAGCAATCATTATCAGCATGTATTTCCGACGCTTTGCTAACTTTAAATCGTGCATGGATGTCTTGGGTGTAGATTGAATAAAGGATAAGACAGTCAACATGAAAAAGGTATGTATTAGGAGTGATTCTTGAATCTACAGTGCGTCTGTAACATATATGTAGATACATTATAGGAAGCGGGTCTTCTCTTTTGATAACCATCGATATAGAGATAACGGTGGTTTTTGAGTAATATTGTGCAGTCAATATTTGGATATTGGATATTTGGAGTAATTGTAAATTGAAGCGCTTGTTTCTTCCCAGAAATTAGGACAATTAGAACTCATTGCTGAAAAGTTAGCAATACAGCAAGAGGAAATTGCAAAAGAAAATTTTTGGCTTGAAACTGATTTTCACTGCTTGAGGAGATGAAAGGAGATGAACTTGGGACAAATTCATAGAAGATAGATTAGCCGTTCCAGCTACATTTCTGTGAATTTCACAACTTAATGTGCGTTTTATTTTTAAAAGCTATTTTGATTGATTTTGTAAAATATGTTTGAAAGGAACTCATTACTTTCTCATCAACCGGCGGAAAACTCTTCTGCTTAAATAATATATGCTCTTTATACTACAACTCGAAAATCCATTTGATATATTATGCAATTCTGCTCAAAGGATCAATTTCTCCACTGCTGTCCACAAGGTATGCTATACATACGTTGAATTGAAACAGAGATACAAAAGGGGAACAGAAATTCATTTTAAATTAATAGAAACTTTATAGCATCATAGTAGCATTCAAAAGGCAAATGGTAGCAAAAGTATAGTAGTGGCAGTAGTAGCGAGGCCAAGGTGATCTTCGTGCTCATACTGTAGCACCAGACTCTGTCTGCTTAGTTAGTTTGTATCATAAAAATTACACACAATATACGTATTACACGTTGTAATTACGTATGTAAAACTTATACAAAAGTTTTTTTATCATTGCATTGCCCATTCCAAACGCATTTCTTTCAATTCAAATGTCAAGTCGTCAACTATTGTATGGAAAAGACGACGAAAAAGACATGGAACAACAATGTCTCTCAATACAATGTAAATATTTTTATTCGAATGGAAAAAATACTCAACACAAGTCAGCATAGTATAATCTATTTTCGATTCCCCCCCCCCATGTCAGAGACACATAAGTATGTATGTACAGTTCACATTAAAAATCATAGCAATAAATAAATACAATGGAACTAAATCGTATTATATGTTGTATAATCATTCATCCTGTATATAGTAGTAGATGGTGGACATTGCAGGAAAATATACATAATACGCGTTTGCAGTACAAATGTGCATAGTAAAAAGTCATGATTCATTCATTGTCTACTACTGACACTACTGACTCACTGTATATAATATGTGAGTAGATCATATAATATACAACAAAAATTGTAAACAAAAATTCTCAACAGAACAGTCTACTTTCAGAATCAAAACTGTAGAGAGTAGTGAGAGAGAGAGAGAGAGAGAGAGAGAGAGAGAGAGAGAGAAATAAATAAATTTGCATGAGGAGCCCTTGAATGTTGAGCCTCACAGTGCTGGTCGTGTTCATTGTCAACAGTCAATTTCAATCGCTGTAAATCTTGTACGTATAATATCCTATCAGGCTCTCTTTTCCCCTTCCATTCCTTTTCAACTTGAAACTTGACGAAAGCAAGCAGGTGTATCTGTGATCTGTACAGCATATTTATATTTTTTCCATATCATTCTCAACTCAACATACACACACTTTATGTACCAAAGTCCCATCAATGCCTATTAAACACATTATATTTATATAATGTATTATTTACCATGATGTATTATGCATATTTGCATTCTAATGCTCATTATAGAGTCTTTTACGCGCATTTAAAAGATTAAGTTGTGCACATAAAGCAAGACAATAATTAAGTATCTATGAAATTCAAAAGTATTAAGAATGTGCCATAGTCATACCACACATTGCAAAAATTCTTTCCAGTTTCCACTCGGCATACTTAAGCATAATAAAATTGAGTTGTAAGAAATACATACGAAGAAAAATGATGAATCTGTATCCTGAACCTTAATCAGCAACAATATGTTGTATATATAATCAACTAAATCATATCTGAATAATGTTTTCCATGTACATGTGCAAATGTGTATGCAGTATATCCTATATCCCTTTACAACTCACAAGGTACATACAATGCGGATATACGTGAAAGTACTTATTTTGAATGAGTATAATACATGTAGTGATAATGAACAATAGCAAGCAGATCATCAAGGGATGGTGGCGAGAATTATGAGGACTGTTATTGAAATTAAACCACTTTAAAATATCTTCATCAATTATTATTTATGCATTATGGACACATGCATAATGCAGAAAACAAACTATACAAGTGAACAGTGTACACAAAGCTAATAATAAGCCAATATTTCCGACTTATTAGACAATTGTAAGTGGATATACTACATGACTAGGTAACAAAAACTGAATGAATTGTAAATACTTGCATATTACAGCCTACTTCCATCGCCGTGAACAGCAGCAGCACACACAGTTGTAAAAAGTGTTAACTGTACTTTTTTTCTGAGAGGGGCATTTTGCATAAGTATGTGCCTGCAGTACAAGTTTTTTTTATTTCAGTGATACCCATCTTCAATGAAACGAGAAGAGAAATGTAAAAAACCTAAACAATATACGAAAGAATAGACCGTGGGTAAACAAGACAAGTACAAACTGTAATACTAATACTTTAGCGTTAAATCTAATGAAGAATGCAAAAGTGTACAACTTTTAAGTTCTAGGCGACAAAATCTGTTCAGTCTCAAAGGTGATGTATTAGCCCAACAAAAATGCTGAATCTTATATGTATGTATAATTTATATGTATGTCTTTGTACTCCTTTCATGTTTCCGACCCTGATTACATTTTGATTCAGCAACCAGAGAGCCACACAGCAGCCTATAGCTACTGTTTGTGTGTGGTGTGTAAGGGTATGCTGTTGCTGTAATTGGTCGCTTCAGGGTTTCCCTGTGGAAGCAATAATTATTCAATATCAATGCTTTGGTTACTTTACTTTTCGATACTATTATGCACCGTAATATATTCGCATAATAGACAATGATATGGTTGAAAGATAGATAGATAGAGAGGGAGAGACGCGATATGATACATCTGATTGATATTTTATCCAAAATGATAACTTGCATTTTCCTTCTCCCTCAACTGTGTATATAAATTGTAGGCTGCAATTTGTAGCTATAATATACAAAAAAAACCAAAGAGTAATAAACATGCCAATGTAATATAATTTTGGGATGGGATAACCTTTCCACGAGCATTTTTTTGCACTAGATATTTAAATCAATGACCGTGTGAGGTCTGTCCAATTTATACGTCGATATTTATTTCACTGCATATTTTCAAACTACTTTCCCATTCTTATGCATATTGCTGTAGATAGTTTATCATCTGCCTTTTTTGAAAATCAATCAATAGTAGAATATACAGAGGGAAATAGAAAGAATGCTAATAATTTTTCAACTTGGATAGAAACAACGTATAAAATGACAGGTTATTGGGAATTTTCGTCGCACGTCAAAAGTCATACCCATCAAAATTAGCATCGCAGTAAATGGATACTTTTTATCTGAAGCTGTCACAATAACACCTTTTATAATAATAACAACGGCAATAATGATTGCCGTGTTTACTTTTCAACAGCATGATGTATAATACTACACATTCCATATGTATATTATACTCTATACTAAATGTTGTATCAACCAAAGAACAATGTGACAGAAAATTTGCCAATTCCATTTACACTTTCAAATTATCTTTGTTGAATGCTGACTGAGTCTGACAATTATAATCAATTAGTGTACAGAACCAAGCTCTTGTGCGTGACTCACAAGCTCATCTTCGTCTCATAAATAGGGTGTATGGAACTCATCGTTAGCTATTCTTGTTGCCCTTACAGACATTAGTACCAATTAACATAAATCTCTATATATGTATGTATATGATTCTGTTGTCAAAATAATACGTCTACACTGTTAAACAGGTTGTACAGAAGTTAGTTCCCTCACTATGTAAACAATTATGACAATATCAATGTTGACATTACTACATTCACGTGTATTAAGCTGTTCCTATGAGCAAATTCTTCCTCGTGTTTTGATTAATCATCCAACATACTATCCGTCATCATTGTATTTCCCCGTTCCCCGTTCATACAAATGTGATGCAATTATTTTTCAATAATGTTCTCCGAAGAAATTCAAAATCTACAGTTCACTCGCGCGTTGCATCTCTCTTTCGGTTTTCGACGTTAGAACGGATCTAGCCCAATTTTACAGTCATAATAACGAATATTTTGAGAAATAGGGACCATTCCTATCGTGTTGGAACAATTTGAAAAATGAAAACGACTTCTATTTGAAGTGAGCATTGAACAGAACATTTCATCTGCATCGATAGGATTGAGAATCAAATTGCCTGTGTAAATTTATGATTCGTAATTTATGAAACTGCACAAGCGTCAGTCGTACAGCATATGCATATACAAGTGTACAGAAGATAAACGACTATACTTTACACACTATTCAAACACAATAAAATCAAATCGTAAAAACATATTGTCAATCGACATGATTTGCTATACCTGTCAAGTCAACAACATTCAGAAACTTTTTTGAAAATGATCCTTGTGACTTTTTTGTCTTTTGATCTTGTGTCAAAGTTAGAGGCTCCTGCTAATAGCTTTACACGAAAACTGACAGTAACAAAATTACTCCCAAAGGCTACATGCTGCATACACATATAGGTACATGTGCATTGTACTACATTGAAAGTGTACATTGAAAAGTAAAAAGCATACAAAATATATCGCACTATACAATGACAGCATGACTGCTCCATACTCCGTACAGTCAATCACCATAAATAAAAGTAAATAAAAATAATCTCAACATGATACATGATGTGTGAATGATTCAAGCAGGTTTTTAAAAGCTACAGGGGAAAAAAACTAAATTGATTTAGGAAAAACGGCACGCTTGCATTCTTTAAAGTCGTGCACCTTCAATATGGTACTAATAAAAATACACAACATACCTTAATGACTGAGCTACTCATAGTTAACGACCCCTATACTAACTAGAGATACGACTGTACTGTAAAATCAATAATGCATAATACGATGCAACCTATACCCAATTTATTAGCTATCGAATATCGAATTCATGCAAATCATAAAGAAAAAAGTGAATATTAATGCAAAATAAATTTATATGATACCTTTGAAATATTATCCATTCACGCTTTCAATTTATTTGAATCGGAATATCATTATTGGATAACCATTGACATAAATGATGTAACTCTTCTACTGTTATCAGTGTATTTTTCTATAATGTATGAATGAATGACTGAGTGTGTGGAGGAAAGGGATGGTTGTGTAGTTAGAGTATATTGGAGTGTGTGCAAACAAATTATTTTCTCGTTCCGTTCAAGACCACGGTCGGACATGTTCTCTTTTGAATGAAAACAAATTGGCCTAGATTCATTAAAAGTACAAGTGTAAGTGTCCAAGTGGATGTTCTTTGTATGTATTGGTATTCATATCCACGTCACATTCTATCTTCTAGTTATACCTACAAATCAACACAATCAAACTCAGGCAGGTTGAAATTTCCAAGACACACATTTCAGTACATGCAGTACAGAGAGAATCCAAATTAGAGATTCAAACCAATAGCCAATGTATATGCTCTACCGATATAGCTCATCAAACTGAAGCCATCATATGGCCAGATGAACGAATATAGGTGACTTGACTTGGAAAGAACAACTGTGATTGCGAACTGAAGCGTGAATTACGTTTGACAAGCATGATTTAGTTATATTTTGACTTTGAATGTCCATGGAATCTGACGTTGAAATTTTTATTGGACCATTTTAATTGCAGTACGCATAATGCACTTATATATTTTGCATATAAAATACTACACACTCTATATGCTATAAAAACACACATTTACATGCATTATGTATCAGAATTATGATTAATGAAGAAAAATTAGTTAACTAGTACAACGTACAGGTACATCACATTTATACCATACACATCACTTCATGTCAAGTCAAGTCAAGTCAAGGGGATGGCAAAGACAGGCATACAGATAGATCGATCATCTCAATATGTTGGTTCTTTTTTTATGCATACATTATGTCATGGGATGCTTTACTGAGATTTGGAATTTGGACTCGGAACAGGAGCGACGATTACATTGAATTCCTCAATTTGTTTACTTAATGAGAATTAAGGGAAAGAGAGCATAATATAATTTAATTCAATACCCTTTCTCTATACTCTGTACGTTGGATTGAGGGCATCTTCTTCTTTTTCTCTTTCATACAACATAATGCGCGTATAAATAGATTAACTCTTCTCTCTCAAGTCTTCGCCACACAGTTTAACTAGTTACGACTTGAAACACGGTTAATTACGTAGTAATTAGAGAGCACGTTCTTTAGCCAATCTAGTCGGATTAATTTTAGACAGAAGGAAAATGAAATTCTCGATAAATTAATTTCCATTTCAGAAAACTTTCAAAATGAAATCCCTTTTCCTCCGCCGTAAGCCGTGAGCACTCACACACGCTCATACATACATGCCTTAAAGTCCGTCACAGACAAATAGACATGTGTCTTAAACAGAAAATGTAAGCAATGAGCATTTGGGCATCTCATGATCACGGTACGCTTACCGTTTACAATGCACAGTCAGTTTACACTCCAAAGATCAAAATGAATCCCAATCCCAGACCTTCGATTAATTATAATCCAGGTGTGTGTATGGACAGGATACATAAATCAAAGCATGTAAATATACTCTAAGCACTAACTACTGAATACAATGCTATAGAGACAACGACAAAGCGTACTGCAACAACATCAAAAACAAATTCAATTCTTCAACATGAATTCAATTTGTCGAGGCTCATCATGCAATAAATTCTTCCATTCTTAATTGGAGGGTAATTAAAAAAAATATTTAGAACGTCAGGAATGGTTAATTGTAATTCATAACCACTTATTATTATGTATCATGTTCAGAGGCTCGTCGTAATATTAACAATGTGTATCAAGTATCAAAGTACACTTGGTGAGTGCGTGTTTGGGCGTTCCTACATATATACTATCCCATTATTACAGATTATTCTATTGCCTACAATGTATATTTACTATTTGCAGCTTACAATAAGTGTGAGACAGTGAGAATGATAGAGAGGGAAAGACAGAGAGAAGAGACTGAGGCGATGTACATATAATGCATAATGCACAATTAATACATATGTCATGTGTTCGTATCGACAGGTACTTGGCCCATTTCAATACACACAGAGAACAATACAACCAAAGCCACTACCATCATCCATTTTTAGAATAAAAAGTAACGGATGTTTTTAACGGACGGCTTTATTTTCAATAGTTTTGAACAAAAAAACATTTTTTACTCCATATGCTTGATGCTTACTACTTGCAGTCAGAAAAAATTATACTCTCACCTCTTTACATTCACGTTTTAAAAATGCAAATACAAGTATATACATAGTACATAGACAGACAAACACACCAATTCACGCACATCCACGCCATAAAAGTTTTACTTTCTACACATCGTAACAAAATCGGCAAAAGTATGTATGTTGTATCATGATATAAGTCTGTATGTAGTACGTACGTACATACATTAAGATACAACAGTAATGATAAGTTTTTAGATTTTTGAGATTCTCATCAAAAAACCCCTTTGAGAAAAAATCACACTATGTACTTCATCATAATTACCTATTATCTCCCTATCTTTTTCTAACTTTGACATACGAATATGTATATTTTTCGCCTATCGCAACTGTGTGTACTGTGTACCTATGTATGTGCCATACATATTCACAACAAGTATTATACAACATACATACATGCATGCATGCATGCATCTTAAAGTTTAAACAATATGAAGTCCTACGTCATATTTTATAGTGTACATGCTGACTGCATGATGTATGTGTGTATTTGAAGCCTTAGAAAAATGTTCTTGAGGATTGTGCGGATCACTTGTAATTATTTCAGCGAGGGAGCAAGATTATACATATTTTACCAACAAATACCAAAAGCTCCAAACACTGAATACTTACACATACACACAAAGGCAACAATGATAGTATGAACTATTTAAAAAGTTCAAGGTACGCATAGTACATAGTATAGAACGAAGTGTACATTGGAAAAGTAAATTATTTCATCAGTGTACACTACTAAACTATACATTACATATAAATATTAAATACTATGCATGTACTTGCATATTATATAAATGTATGTACACTCCTGAAAAGTGAACTCTCAAATTCTTCTTCTTCTTGACATGGAGATATACAAATTACAAATTATATAAAACTTTATGTGCATGTACAATGTACATATACATAACAGACATCATCAGACAGGGCTAACTAATCTATTTCTAGTTTCTACAGTTGAACACAAGAAATCTTGTAAGTGTTTCAATGTTAATCGAATACACATGCCCAGAATTCAATTATTAGAAGCTTTCTATGTTTGTATATATACATACGATGTATAAATGTTATTATTATTTTTAAAATACAAACTTTATATGTACAAGCCGACATCATATGTACATAAATGCAATACAATTTGATAGATTAATTTATTATCTACACCTCTCAATTCCTGCACTACCTCTGTGCTTATTTTATTCTATACCTTTTCAATGATAAAGGTTTGGAGATTATTCCAAGAATGATAATGACATTATTTTTCAAAGTTAAACATTAATATAATTTTTTAAACAGAAATATCACAAAACATTAAACAACTGAAACATTCCCAATTTACAGCAATCCCAATATCTCTCTACTAATAATAATCTCAGGACACAAGGCACACGTTCTTTTTAATATACAACAAGAAAGTACAGGCGGTATACTCTCACAGTATTCCTTTACACTATATGTACTATAATTTGTAAGGTACATTAGATGCCTGTGATATAGGCACATGATATAGGTATAAATATAGCTCGTTTAATAGTTATGTACTTTCATCGTATCTTGGAATATTATACACATAGGTTTTCAGTGCTCACTTCAGAATCTTTCACACTGCTGAACAAATTTCGCAATTACATGCCCAATTTCCATCTTTTACCATTACACAATTGGCAACAACATTCAACATTTAGCTTTGAACTTTATACAGAAAAAACATGGTGAAGATATTTTGCCATTTTTTGCTTTGAAATAATATAATATATACTCAGGGAAATTTTCATAAGCCATATCATAAAACATAGACAGATAGATAAATACAATACTATACAGTTGAGTAAGCCTGCTAATACCTGTTAATAATAATATAAAACAATGTGTATATATGCGTATGTTAAAGACACCGAGCCCTTCATTGGAATGAAAAAATTGCAGAAACATCTTCATCCATTTTATAATATTAGTTTTTTATTTGTCGATACATATATAAGAGAAATTCGCCTTCAACGGAAGTTTTGTATTTCCCTAACACCTAACAGATCTCTCTAATACTCTTGCATGAAATATAAGGAATCTCTTTATTCAGGACGTACTCCAAATATCGGTGAAGACTTTCCTTGTGAATTTCTTAATATCCCATACGATGCAAACTTAAGATTTCCAGACTTTAAATACTTTATTTTTAAGGTTCAACGAGGTTGCCAAGTACAGCCTTTAAAACCTGCTTTTTGAAAACGAAATGGTCTCTCATTAAACAATATTTAAAAAAAGACATCTGGTTCAAAATTCCCGAAGGGTTCTTTCGTACAGATTTATTTCACTTTATGTTTTTCGGTGCATCGTGTGTGTATTTTTTCAAAAACACTCATAATATGATTTGTAAAAACCTAAATGCTCATTACTATATAACTATAAAGTAAATTGTAAATACATCGTGACATTTAAGTATTCATGCAGCTAAATCTCATTCTCTTCTTATTATACATCCAAGCTATAGTATACATATAGGAACGTCGTGTGATAAATTCATGCGAATACGTTATTGCGAGAAGTTTACATAAATATACTGATACTAACACGATGGTGTAGAATTGATAAAACAAATATAATACAATACATCACAGCAATAAAAATTATACACACAAACAACTGTGCAATGCGTGCATTAAAATTCCATGCGAATAGGACTCCATCATATAGTCTCTGCATACTATGTATTCACACAGCAAGAGAAGTTTGTAGATATAAACTCATAGAAAAGTGTGTACCTGCAAAAATGGCTATACATGTATATGTTGTGACTGTAATTCATACGAGAGTATTTTTCTTATTTCACGAATACTGTAAAATCCAGTGCCCCAGTCATCTAACTGTTTGTCCTCAACACAAGACAACATGATGTAAAACCCTCGTGATGGCCCAGTACGACCATATACAACATTATAACTATACATACCCCACACATGATACACGTATACAAGTATATCGTTAGCGTACAACCCATCATACGAGAAGATTAGTATTTACTTATTACTACTTTATATCACCGTACACAATATGTATACACATGTATTAGTGAGCAGTCCAATGATGGTGGGGGGAGTAGAAGACGGAGAAGAAAAAGAAGAAGAAGACGAAGAAATAGTTGACGCATAAACTGCAAGCCTTTAAAACATTTTGCTGACTCTCTTGTGCATGTACAATGCACTGGCTTCCTTTTGGAGGTCAATAACTTCACGCTTCAAGAATTACAATGGCAACATACAATTGCTCCTTACGTTCAGAAACATTGGTATGGATATATAATAACACATTTATATTATGCATATGTACAGCCAAACAAACATATACATATGGTATATGTATGTATGTGCGTGAAGAAATCTTGGACTCAATGAAATTTTCTTGTGTATTATAACTAGCTATAGCATTAGTGTAGGCAGGAATAAGACGATCTACCTACAGCTATGGATGTGATACATATATGGGTAGACGATAGACTAAGCCATGATCTACGGTATTATGCATATATCTGCCATCAGCATCTATGCATGTGAATTCATCATACGCTGACTGAAATCTAAAAAAGAATTGGATTTGGATATGAAATTGGAAATGGTATGTACGTCAATGATTATTGGATCTAGGAATACATACGTAAGCATTTTGCTATTATTTTTTGCATTGTTCCATAATGCATGTTTTCACCCTCCTACCAAATTGCCTAATACTTACATACATGCATACAAGCATAATATATTTTCAAGATTTTGTTTTGAGAAAAACACACAGATCTCCATTGTATATACATAAACGTTTGGAGAAGAAAAAATGATGATACTTTCTTCTTTTATATTTTATACCAGCAAAATATTGTTCGGATTTCCCACAAGTTTTTCAGCGTACTTACATGATATATTTTTTACACTGAGAATATGTGGGTACAAATTTTTACGAATCGATCGTCTCATAAAACTTTTCCTCCCTTTACTTACAATAGTATATAGATATATGTACTTATGTTATGCACAGCACCGTAACATACATATAAACAGACAGAGAAAGAAAGATGCTGAAAAATGAAGACTTGAAAGATATGACAGTGACTGGAACTTTACACTTTTATGTTTTGTGAGGATTATATTTCACATTTGCATGTTGACATTGACATATGCTCTGCCCTCATCTGCCCTTTGTAGGAAGGGTGTACAGTGTACAGTGTACAAGTTTGATAACAATTTTGCGAGCATGAAATGTGCAAATATTAAATTTATAAAGAGAATTTGTTTTTCCAGAACTCCTCTTTGCGCTTCAACTCACAAACAAACAAGCGTGGAAGTAAATTCAACTGGGAAAATCTCATTACTTTGATGGAAAGAAGAAGAAAGCGAGAACTTATAGTAATACATATAGTGTCGGTATGTATTCTATTCCTAGTACAATATACACTAAATGATTTAATACATTGGGACTGTATAACCAGTACATATTATATATATATATAATATATATATATATATACATGTACGATACATTTTTAAAACTACGCCAACTATGACAATTCCCTTGTCGTTTGTTCTAGTTTTCAAATTCGGGATTTCAGCTCACAATATTCCTTGTCATTATGTGAAAATATTTGATCATCACACTTGCTACAAAAACATAAATTAATGTTGCTGCTGACAATCTTTTTGAAAACAAAAGTCGACCGCCCTTATTCAGAAGATTAGAGTTCATGCTCTATTCATAAATGATCTAAGTTTTGAAAACTTTGTATTAAATATTTTGAGCGTCACATGTAGTAAATAACAAACTCGTAGTTTTTGATAGCTGATTACTCTGCAAACATTTCTCGCTCCCTCACTGTCTCTTTATTTCAACTAACCTAAAAATAAGGAATGAAAACAAGGAGCCCAGGATGATATGTATAGCTCTGCGTCCTCTCTCACTATAGTCGGTCCGTCCTCAGAGAGATTCTCTTCAATTACTTCGTAGCACGCCATAGCCTTCATATATTTAGAAGAATAATAATCTAACATAATCATACGTAATAGGTGTATGTGTTGATACATGTCTGTGTCACGCTGTTTATAAATTCAGAAGAGACGACAACGACAATGAATAAAAGCATACATACACCATTCACTACTGTACATAGTGCATAAGATGTGTGTCGCCTGCACGTATATATTATGCATTCCTATGTATATAATATATACTTTTAATACTTACAGAATACGGAAATTAGAAAAATCGCTGATTTGCATATCCATTATTAAACGTACGTAGAAGTAGGATATGTCAAAAGTCAGGATGTCTCTAGATACTCTGCGATGCAGCGTCAGTATGTGCGAATATTGTGAATGAGAGTATTTGTACACATGTACTGTACACTTGAGTAATAATAAGTACACGGTTTTGTATGAGAAGCATTTTAGAATCCCACGCTGTTCTCTTTTCTTTCTGCCCCTCGCTCATTCTGTTGCCTCTTTTGACGAGAAGGCTTCCATTTCCACTTCCACTGAAATACTCAACCTTTTTGTATAATAAAGTATTTCAAACATCTTTTGCTAAACTCTGAAACTTTTTTTTCTCTCTCTCTCAATCTCCCTTATTTTCCTCCCAAACCTACAAGTTTACTATGGATGCGATTCATGTAACTAACTGACGATGTTTTCAAGAAAAGAGTAAAGTATACATGCAGGAACTGTACAAGTATTTTTACCTTTCAGTGTTCTCAATGGATTCTGAACTAATTTTCCGAGCTATGCTGTGGACTTGAGCAAATGAGGAGCAAGAGAACGCGTAGATCCTACACATATCTAGCTACATAGGTACATATACTATAGCTGCATGTATTTAACAAATGGGGATACCCAAGTTGTTCATAATTTTACTTGAGTTATTGTTGAACTAGATTGAAATCCTTCCTTTTCGTATACGCTATTTTTTTCAAGTTTCTTTCAGGTTTTAATGCTTTCATTCCGGAACTAATGCTTTTACTTGAGCATAAATAGCCAATCTATCTACTAAAACCCCTTTTAATTTTCCGAGCCGAGAAAAACATGGAGGTAAAATACATTTTTGTAGCTTTACAAAGCGAATACGTCTATTTTTGTAAAAACAAGGAATCATTCGGAGAAACCCTACAATTTTTTGCAAAATCTAAACAGATTGGGATGAAATTCCACTGTGCGTTTACATGGGTTGTTGCATACGATATTAGTAGAATGTTAATGAACGAATTTAAAATATGTATTTACCATAATAATATTATATTATAGCATATATACGACACTATAGAATCGCCGGAAACAGTTTATTGATAAGCTTATAGGTTCAAAAAGGTATGCACATAGGTACATCTAAATGCTTCCATTAGGCCATGACATTGAGCAGAATTTTAGAAAAAGGCTAGTTAAAATCTCCCTCACTTGTCAGTATTCCAGTATTCATGTGCAAATATAAGTTCGTGTGCAACATTCACATTATTACGAATGGTAATTATAGACACATCATATTCATTCATTTAATCTATGAACTGCGACCTTTTCCAAATAAAACATGGCATATAGTGGAATGAAAAATCGTGGGCAAAGCGTGCCCCAATGTTTAATGGTATTTATGGCGAGATCTCGTTAGCTTGCAAAGAGAGATCCGAGTTCGTGATCCAAACAAATCGTGTTGGTCTATCCTTTTTTCTGCGAATCGTACCTCTTTTTTACGTGTGTAAAGACTACACGTTACACGAACATATATCCATATGCATAAAATTCTGCATCAATATGCTTGTAGTTACACAGTTTACTGTAGCAGAAATAAATGTGCATATTCAACGAGGAACTGCTTATTATCAGTGTCTTCTACCTGTAACATTTTTAGCAGAAAGGAAAAAATAAACAATAAGTCGACAAAAAGAAGATAATGAACATTTGCAAATTTAAAAAGTGTTTCCATTTTAGGGGAAGCCTGGTTCATAGGGACACACATACTGCCTGATACTACCTGCCTAAGTTTGTTATGTTAGGCATGCTGTACAAATCTAAGCAGAAAAAATGGTGGAGGAACCTGAAATTGTCTAACAACACATCATGTAACAGCTAACTCTACACGCATTGCAAATGAACGTTATTGTTCTCTTTGTGTAAACATTTGTAGAAGACAAAATAAAACATTAAATATACGGCTACATTTAAAAAAAATCAAAAACAATACATTGAAAGTGAATGGCATAACGTAAACAAATCCACATTAAACCTATTGTACTAATCAATGACCTATGAGTATGACACAGTACAAAGTGCGAGTATAGTATACGTTGATACATTGCCATCGAGTTGCATTTGATTGTCTACGCTTAGAGAGAAAATGATTGATGTTTTAATGTGTCTGTCTCTGCGTATACATAGTGTCAATCGGCGCATCTAGTTTATTGTGAATTGTGAATCAATTATTATGTGTTTGACATTGAACTTTTAACAGCTTTTTATTCTATTTGTAGTCCGCTCACTCTTTATGATCATCTTATAAATTCTTTCTATATACTTTTGTACGTTCGTAAAATTTGCATTTTAAATTTCATAATAAGACAATGCTTTTGGTTCCTATATAGTGTATACTGTATACACATACTGGCATATCATTAGAACATCTAGATCTAGATCGATGTGTCATTAGAATTACACATGCTGCTTTAAACTCATCCAGTTTCCAGTTTTGCGAACTTGAAAACAACTTTCCAACATTGACATACGTCAAGTACAGAACCTTGCGGTACTTCTGAGATCTTATTCTATACATGTTATAAAATTTGCATTTAACTGAAGACATCTGGACCCCTATGAAGGGAAGGAATATTGCTGTGCCATTGATATGGAAACTCTTCTAACAGTAAATAGCAAAAGAAAATCTCTTTGGAGAATTTCCACGTGCTCTTAAATGCAGAATGTAGGTAGGTACTCATAAGGATGTAGGACACCTCTTATATGGACAAAATGCATTGCATTTAACATATAGCTGACAAAAAACCGGGAATAATTTTATTCCCATAAGCAATACATATTGTTTTGAATGTTTCTAGGAAAGACACCGTGAAATAATATTTTTTTGGTTGTGACTCGTGGTTTTTGTTATCAATTGTGTTAAGTGCAAAGTCTGAATGTAAAAACCAGAAAAGAACCTTTTGAAAGCAAATATTTATGAACAACATTGTAAATTGTAAACGTAATTTAATTATTGGACATTATTTGTTCTGATTGAACGTGTAACTTGGTGTAACGTGGTGTAACTTTCTTAATACGACTATTTGAGCAAAGCATACATGTGAAATCATAAAATTCATGTTATGTACACAAAAAAACTTCAACAACAAAAATATCTGACAAATAAAATTCATTGTAATGCGTAAAATTACAATTAGTTTTTCCACCATTTACACATGCGACACAATCTTCCTCAATTACCAAAAGCAACTTACCTTTACATCATGTGTACAGGCATTTGTAAAGGCGTCAAATTGTCGTGTAAGTCTAGTAGCCTACAAAACTATTAGATACACTCACTGTCAAAGAATGTTTTTCCAGTATGGGCACAAGGTCCAAATCATGTGCGCTGTATATCGCATATTATGTAAGTGGTCAAAAACCAATGACAGCTTTCCTATTAGTTATGATAAGTAATGATGGATAGTAATAAAGATGTTTTAATGAGACATTCTTTATTCTCTTACATAACAATCATAATCGCCGGGAAACTATTCAATTCAATATCAAATATCTTGAACCATAGTTTGTCACTGAATCATATTTATCACGAACAAAATCTATAAGCTTTTTCTTCGCGTTAATAGCATATTACATACTTATTAAGTTAATAAACACCTTGAAGTGAATCCTCCAATGCTGAAATAGTATGTACCTCAAAACTTTTAAAATAATATGTATAATAAATCTAATATTTTTTGTCACGACACTACAAAAAGTTTCTTCCCTGCATTTATCTCTGTAGGCATACTTATGTGCATCTACAGCCTTTTCTAAAACTCAGAAACAAACTTACACTAGTGGACATATTATAATAAATTGAAGTACAGTATAAACGTGATATTCAGCATTATAGGTAAATAAATGATGAAAAATATAACAAAAGTTTACTTCCTCCAAGGTTAAAACTCAGTCTTTTAGTCCTTTACAAACAATGTTAAAGACTTTGTAAGCGAAAAGTGTTTTGAAAAAGTCGAGGAAAAAATAAATGTAAGTAAGCAAGCTACAAATTGTACTGAAAATGGAAGAGTGGCGATAGAACACCACACATACATATGTACAGAATTACATGAACATGTAATACAGAGGCAACCATAGACAAAAGCGCACGAAAATACATACTGTTTTACACAATCTGGTATTAAATGTTGTGACTGTACATAGTAGTGTACAATGCAACATTGTGAAACTGAAGAACGGCGACCTTCAATTTCATAAACTCTTGAGACAGGAAGTTAAGCTTTGGCTTTTGGGTTTCCCATTTATAGATACCGTGAATTTCAAATTACGCATAGGCAATGACAATAAATAAATAAAATAGTTACATTTTATTCATAGTATCTAACCTATATACGTATAATACATACCACGGAATTTCGACTCGAAATCGGGAAAAGTCTTTAAACAACAATAGTCTCTGAAAGAGAGTCTCTGTCCACAATATTAAACAAAAAAATAAATAGATTATATAATGGTCAAAAACATCTTACTTAATCATCCCTACTCTTATTCGTACATACAGTGATACTAAATATGTAATGAATTGTAGTTACCATATTTATGTTCATTGTTATCTTAAATCAGTTTCACGCCGAATTCTTCGCGATTCCATAAATAGAATTTCTCCCTGTCCTTCATTGGAGTAAACCCACGTATAAATATTCTTATTACGTATAACGAAAATGTCGGGAATTTTTTTCGCGTCTTTGGAAAACTTATTGTCAAACAAAGGATCGAAAAAAGAGGCAGGAGTGTTGACAGTGACGCAGATTCAAGCTCTTCAAGATCCAGCTTAACTTTCTGCTTTCCGCACTTTGATACGCCTGCCTGTCTGGAAGAATATTAAACGAAGAAATCTCCAACTCAATCCTTAGTTTATATACGCTTACCTACGTGCATGAAGATGCTGTTCTGGACTTTTTCACATGCAAAACTGACAGTTTGGACCAAAACATATTGCTGGTATGCATTTATATAAAAATGCACACTTACATTGGCACATCATACATACAGAAACTGAAGGTTGGCGACATCAATGTCCGGTTCCTTTTCGACATTATGTATTACGTATATATACTTATGTATTTATGCATACTTACATGCATAAGAAAGAATATATGCAATTTACGGAAGCTATATGTACATATTTGCAACGTATTGTATGATGCATACATTCGCAAGCCTAATACAAATATTATGTATATGGAGGAGAATGTTTAGACTGTACACACTACTACATGGAAGCGCACCTATAATAAACAGTGATTTCAAATGCACTATAAAATACAAACGGCTGCTAGCTGTTAATATTTGTGCAATGTTATTTTCGTGGCGTCAATATACAGACGGGATTCAACGAGTTGTCACGGTCAGACACTTACAGGAAGTTCAATAACATTTTAGAAAATTACTATACACCATCATTGTTATTACAAGTGTCACAAAGTCACAACTATTTATTGTTAATAATATCTATTAAAAAACAAACGGATTTTGCAGCTTTGTGTACAGTAAATGGTAAAAATGTGTTTGCAAAAATAATTGCCCCACTTGAATGAGAGATATTGGATCAATAGTTTTTAATTATCAAATAACCACCGTGTACTGATATGGAAATGGCTGTATACTGTGTACCTTTCTATAATATTATTACTATACCTCTGCATCTAAAACGAGAGCAAACTAGTTTGCATTTATTGTTGGTTACTGGTCACAAAAGGAACACATACAAATGTTTTGTCGCTTCCAGAGTTGATTGAAATCAACGGTCAATAATCACCAAAGAGGGATCCATCACATTATTATCAAATTTAAAGCGGAACTTTGAAGTTAAATTACTATAATTTCAAAACTATAATCAATGTTATTTATACTATGACATATACAAGCACTTGTTTTACATACCTGGGTATAAAAAGTAAAAGGTAATATTTTTAGACACTTAAAACGTATTATAAATTTTGTCTCCCATAAAATAATAAGCCCGTAGAAGAATGTTTTGAAACACATATTGTTTTGTTCAATCAAAAACAAGATGTATCATCACCAACACTTACGCTCAATCAAAGTCTTTAATCTAGACATAACGAAAGCGTAAAAGTGCCACCAACTTGTCAAAAAATATACTTACGATGAAACGAAGTGGCAAGACGAGACATTGAACTAGATAAACAGCATTTTTCGCCGTTAAAGTCTAGTTGTTTACTTTTCCTCTCATTAGAAGTATTCAAAAGTGAGCTTCAAAAAGCGATTCCAAATGCATATTCCGTGTGTGTATCCAAGTGAATTAAAATTATGGAAAATGAAAGACTAAAGTCATAAAAGTTTGCAATTTTCTGTAAGTTTTCAGTTCAGTCTTGCCCATCCTAAAATCATTAGCATAATTCTGAGCTGTAGGGCCGTTGTGAGAGGTTTTCAAGTCTTAACTGTTCCTATGAAAATATTTTTCAGTAATACTATAAAAAACAACGGACCGGCGCAGATGAAGGATTAACTTTTTTTAACATAAGACGATTCAAAGTAGAGACTGTACACTGTACACCCAGATATAATATGCAAACACTTGCAATTGTTAGATTCAAACGGCATATGACATCATGACAAGCGATATATATATATACATAATATAGACTATACATCAATAACTATCATCTACGATGTGGTATGCTTCCCTCTGGCAAACAATTTGACGTAAACACAAATTCCTGGAAATTTACTCTTAAAGTGTAAACATTATACACACAATATTATACTTCACGATGCCGAGGTACTTAAACAGCTACACCATTGACGAGTAATTTAATAGTAATATTGAATAAGTATTTAGTACACAGGTAAGAGATATGTTACAGTTAATTTGAAATAAAACGATCCGCGACATTTTTTTAGGGGATTTAATGCCCCAACCCAAATAAAAGAATTGCCAAAAACGGTTGAATTTTCAAAGCACGGAACTATTCAAACAGTAGCTCATCACTCATCACTTTTCAGCATATCATTATTCCCTCTTTCCTACAGTCTAACATTCGTAATGCCAAAGCTACCAAAATTTGACCAACGAGTAAAACTATAAATGGACACAAATAAGTAGATCCATTGAAATACGGACATTCGCATGCACATTTCTAAACACGAATAAAAGATGAGCTTGAATCATCTGTGTAGAATGAAATACACTTAACATGTACATTTTTATACATATGTGCGCTATGAACAAAACCAACTGAAATCCGTTTATTATTGTTATTACTGGCTGAGATACATATAGATTATAGATATAGACGAGTCAAACTATTTCCTAATGTGCATAGTATGCACTGCATACACACAGTGTATTTATCATTAGAAGAACAGGTCGAGCAAGCATTTCTCTCTGTGTGCGGACTTTCATACCGAAATACTTTTATAATTTGCTGCGTAGACGTTCTAAATACAAGTACAAATACTGCTGTACAAACAAATCTGTCTATGTACTTTACACTATTCGTCGCATGCATTGGTGAGTAAGTACATCATCTCAACATCTCTACCTTCCAAAAACTGTTGGCCAGGCCAGCAAATTTTTTCTTTTTTGATTTTGCATGGTCTTTGAACAATAAAATATGGAATGGCACAAACTAATATACTATAATGATAGCCCAAAACCTGCTTTACATACAAAAGCGTGCACAAATTTATGCTAGCATAAATGTTTGAATGCCTCTGCTCTCTGCACATTATAAAAACTCGGACGTTACATAATAATAACACAAATAAAACTATAAGGATTGCAGGCAACATAATAATATATACTGTGCGTACGTACTTATTTGCTCTACTTTTTCCACTGACAATCACTATCAAGCTCATACAGTCAGTCCCTGTAGTGCACAACAACAATCGTATTGTTTTTTTAACTCTTCTTCAATCCTTTTTCTCAGAGACTCTGCTCACTGTTGCCAACTCTTCTGCACAACAAAAGATGACAGATATGCATCCTGCACAACGAAGCACACATAATGTATAATAAATAAAGTATGAAAATCTACATGCTCAAATTAACTCTGTCTCAAACCTTAAACTTGAAAGGATTACTAATCCATGAATACATGTTCAAAACTAAACTACCATTTTCTTTCGAAATTATAATGCTTAGACACATTTCTTTGCATATTATTACAATAAATTTTTCCTCAAATGCACTGTAATTTTCAATTACCTATGTCGTTTAATGTATAATGAGTTATTATTATTACTTATTAAGAACAATGTAACGACAAAAGGTTCAGACAGACGTCTTTTTGTGTTTTACTTAAACATCAAGTTCAAGTACAGATATTGCACATAGGATTGTAAACATAAACATACTGTATACTTGCCTGCTTTACCATGAAATTATAGAATTTTGGAATAAATCAGCTTATGATGACGCCACATTTAGAAAAATGACTTTCATTTAATAAATATTTCATTGATACGTCACTGAATAGAAACGATGAATCAAGCCCCTTTTATACCTTTTATATACGCTTTATCAAAACGCGTTTAACCTATTTCCTATTTTCTAAAATTGTTAGGTATAGCCAGGCTTAAATATTTTTAAGATCACGCCCACATACATTTACAAAAAAATATTTTGGAAGCATTAAGTAAATAAAAGGAAACACACACGCCAAATACTAACAACAGCTAACTGACAACAAGTATTAAACTAAGTACGTTGAGCATTGCTGAAATTGAGCTCATTGTAGCAGTAACAATATATTTTAGACTTTTTTCGTGTTGCATACCATACTTTACGAATGACAAGTGGAGATTATATGTATTATGGTAATCCTTTTGAGGAGCTCTTTCAGCGGATGTTAATCGCTGTCACCAATTTAATTGCATGCTGTTCAGATTTCAGACACAAGACATCATCACTTTTAGACGTATGTATAATATATATGTAAAACAGTGTTTATTCTCATTTATTCAGTGTGAAATATTACCAGAACTATGTGGAAATAAACGTAATGTTTTTTTTACTGTGTCTGAGCTTAAAGCTTAAATAGCTATCATTTTTCGAACATTTTTTCCAATGTCTTGCAGGAAATGACAGACAAAAGTTATTGTACAAATGATAACCTAAGAATTGCTAATGAGCTGCACACGAGGCACTAATGCGCTTCCATGTTTAACGTGTATATCTATGTTTCTTTTCTCGTAAGATCACATTTATGCGTACTTTTCTTCAAAACATAAAGTAAATACTTGTAGAAGCTATTGCACTTCATAAATTTCATAACGTGTTGCACACCGAACCTCGATTTACCCCTTCACGTCATCGTTATAATCTATACCTACCTGTCAGACAATTTAGGGGTCATTTTTGAAAGGAATCCGAAATATCCGAGTTGGGACCTTTGGCCTTGTAGTATTTTACCTACGTCGGTGTGGTTCATACTAAATTGTTTCCTTCTTTAGCTTCACTATATCATTATTCTCTCAAAGTCTCAATTATCGAAAAAAAATTATATCCTTATATTATTTATACAATTTATACCATTCTTCTTTTGATTGCCCGACAATGAGGACTGTTTGATCCTCGAAAGCTTGCATTTTGAATAAAAATCGTTATCCTCTTTACCGAGTTAAAAATGGTTGCATTTATATCCTTAGTTCAAAGAGCAGAAATAACCTCCTTTTACTAATACTTGAAGTAAAATAAAACAGGAAAGTAGTTTTACAAAGGTGCATACACACTGCACACTACAGACGTGTTCACAATTAAACAACGCCAAAAACCATCAATCACTCAGTCATGATGCATAAAAGAAAATACATAACTTCTTTAAATATCGCTAATATCGCTTGTACAATAAGAATAATAATAGCAACTTGATTTGTTCACAACGATATGGCCAAAGTTCCTGTTCCTGAGAATATATTATATCGTCGTTTTATCGGAACAGGAATTCGCTGTGCTCTGTGCTATATGATTTACGAGCTTTATTATTATGATTCTTGTCCTTGTATGTAATAGATATTTTTATGTAACTCAAAATTTCATCCACGTAAAAAAATATTATGAAACTGTGAACTCATCAAATGGCCAACATAATTATCCGAAGCGTAAAACCATAAAATACGATTGCTCGAAATTTCATTCACGTTAAAACTATTATGAATCTGTGAACTCATCAAAAGACTGACAATTCATCAAATAATCATAAAATACGATTTTCTTGTCATAAAGTTGACACAATATAGGTTATAGGTATACATATATTATATACACAATATCATCACTCTATATCTGCAATCCTATAACCCGCTAAAAAATTACATGGACATGTATATCAATAACGTACACAATATGTTACACGTTCTTGTCCACTCAGATTTGAACAGTACAAAGGTTTGGTTTTATGTATACTGTACGACAGTTCATTGTATCTTGGCTACTAACTAACTAACACGCCAACAACGTATTCAACAAAATGTGTAATAGAAGCTTTACAGCGACGCAAAACAATGAGGGGACTGTGACACGTGTTTTTTTCAACTTGTCCTCAAGAATGAACACGGAAAAATGAATTGCTTTCCAATACAAGTATACAACCGTGCACAGACACGTGCCTCATAAACTATAAATAAACTGTCCGTTTTTTTAAATAATAATGATGATAATTATGCTTTTGTGTGTAAAAATTTCGTTGCTCGCATCCTGCACTGTTAGATCATATTATTTGTCTGCTCTCTAAAAACAAAACAAAAATATAGAGAGAACTTCAATCCGCCACAACATATATACACAACTTACACAGCGTAGGATCATGTTTTTTTGAAGGTTTCACATACAATAAAAAATGCTTGGACTATAATTTAAATGATGCATGTCAGTAAATTAGTAAATATGCCTACATGAAAAAGAGTATATTCTTTTCCTTTGGTTTAAAGGCTTTTAACTTTAATAGACAGAGGAATCGAAAATATAATATTTCGTGTGAACTATTGATCTGCAAGATACATATTATACGATGTAAATACGCCTTCAAAGTATACATTGATGCATACTTATAATATTTAACACCATAAATTATCTCAAGATAATATCATGTCTCATCAAATGTTTAATTACGCATGAAAATTTAACTGTGTGTAGCACGTAGCACACACACACCTCATGCATACTCCACACGATGAAAAGAAAATAGTGTAATAATAAATATGTAATAACAACTGATGTTGTGTTATTTTATTAAAAGTATCACTATTATTTTTACTCTTTCCCGTGACATAAATAATGAAAATGGACTTGATTTCAACCTACAATATTTTTGACTATATAATATTATGCATCCATAATAAGTAAAAGTAAGCATTGTCTTATCGAATGCTATACAATAATATAAGAAGAATGCAAGCAAAACCTCATCGTACATATAAGTATTATGTATTATTATTAAAGTATCTACTATCTACAGTGTAAGTAGATTCTACACACAACATATCTATACACTATACACCTAATTGTGGCGAGGAGCATTGTAATTAAGAGATGTACATAGTTGCATAGGTACACGTATACATATAATAATAAAGTTATAAACATGGCTACATGGGGGTGTTTATGAGATGCAATTACTTAACCTTTTGGTCGATGCACTACTAAAGGTATTTAAAAAAAGTATTTTTTATACACAAGTGTATATTATCCTTACCAATTTTAGCCAGCGAAGCACAGAATATCCAGAGTGCAATGATGAAAGGTGTTTCCACACCTGAAATTAAAAATAACCAATAAACAATATAATTCTACATACTAATAAACTTGCATAAATAAATATTTTTTCAATGAAGCATCTAAATTAAATCTACAAATTATGTAGTCCTTTGTAAATATGTGTATAATAAACTATATTATAATATAAATTACAAGAGTGCAATAATAATAAATAAAATTTGTACCTTCAAAGTCGACCTTTGTAATTTGTATACCATGATGCTCAGTTCCAGTCCCACCACCCTCAATCCCATCAATAGAATCTGAAGGTCCACTTGCTTTAGCAGCACGAAAATACACAGTCACTAAATAATATCCAACTATAATCCAAAAGTATTTACTGGAACTATGGCCTACATTTACACTTCGTTTTGTAGAAGAAGAAGAAGAAGTAGTAGCAGTAGATGGATTGTCCTCTGTCACAAGCAATTTTGAGGATTCTGTGGTACTCATTTTCGTTTATTTTGTGGATACGTGTATGTATATATTTATATTTTATATTGTAATAAATGGCACTTTTTGAAGAAAAATAATAAATAGAAATTAAATCATACAAAACTGAAGTTATTTTTTGTATGCCTATGCTGATATTTTTACAAAAAATATCGATTTTTTTAGAAAAATATTGAAATAATAAGTTGTCTTTTATTTTTTGAATCAATGTTACTCAATGACAATAGTACTGATGATGAGCAAACAAGGAAGGTATTATTCACCATGGCGATACTCTCCGACCCCTGATCCAGATTTTCCATAAGTTGTCTTGAGTGTAACACAACATGCACGATGATAATGATGTCACGTAAAAGTATGTATGAAATACGTGGTTTTGGACTTTGGTTTTACTTGGAAACTTTCTTTCTTATTCAGTTGCCGAAATTCGGCTTGAGCTCTGTGTGTTGTCTTCAAAACCTTCAACTCGGTATTTATCTTTTCAAAAGTTTTGTACAATGTTACACACTTTTAAACGTGAGTATATTTGTCTCCTTCCTCAAGACTAATTTACTCCTTAGTTTGAGATAGTTCACACAAAAACGAACACACTGTGCACTATTTAAGTTGTGTGAAAACTATTTAAAGTAGAGTCTTCACGTTTTCGGTATCAAAAGTTCATGACAGTTTGAAAGTATACAGTATACACATCAGTATTTTACATATATATAGAGGGATGTAAATACGTGTCAAGCATTTAAAAGGCTTTTGACACAACAGGAACATCAACAAAAAGTGGAAGAAAGAAGATGAAAAAAAGGAACTTTGGTGGTTTTATATCCCCATTATATTATCACTATGAAATTTCTGTGCACACTATAATATTATACAGAAACTTGAATAATAAAATATATATCGTCGTCTAGCGACACAGTACACAAAAATAGCAAAAGAAAGTTAACCCGGCAATATGACACACGAGAGTTTCAAAAATAAAAGTATATTATGTATTTTGCCCGCAAACTATAATTACAACATAATACTCTTGTAAGCAACTTCTGTCTCCTTCAGTCTCCCTAGTGTAAGCGAATGTGATACGATATCCATGTTAAGTAGAGTTCACAAAACCGCAAAAGGAACGTTAAATATGTATGTACGTACAAGAGGAAGTAAGTACAGGATATCGTAGAAGTTTTGAATCTCCGAGAAACTTGACTTGTATAATATATTTCAAATGTCAAAAGTTTTCTGCGCAAGCAAAGGCTTCATAATAATATTATATTATCCCGTCTGTTTTTTTATTTTTCCTAAAATAAAATTTTCCTTTTGTGTCGTATTTCTTCTAGTTATTAAACGTACAATATACAATTAGTAATATAATAACCAGTATTATATTGCTATTAAAATTTCTTGATTCACAGGTACAAGCAAGTGAGTGATTTGAAGAAAAACTATTTTGTTTCCAATTTCTATAAGGTTGATCCAAAGGATGAAGACGAACTTGAAGATAACTTGAACGAACACAACATCTTGACGTACTGGTATGTTGTATTTTAGGGAAAAAATGGTAAAATGTTGTCGAAATGGACAATGTGTGACGACTGTTTGTATTAGTTTGATTTTATATCATGGTATTGTATGGTCTAAATGTTGGGGAAACTTTGTGCAAGTTGTATTTTTGAAAAATATAATAACAGTATGAGAGAATGGAACAAACACGTCCAACACGTTCAACGTGAGAACAACGACTGACGGTGCACGAGTCAGCTGTGTATAATAGTAGTACCTAGTAGGTAGTAGGGAAGGTTCATAGAGAGAGATGCGAATTTTTCATATGAACACAGTCACCATATTATTATATCAGACCGTGTGCTTGAAAACAGAATCTTTGGATTGTATCACAACATTTGCAATGTATTCATTCATTCCAGGTTTTACATGCTAGGGTTTTCCTTTATTTCTTCGAATTCTGGTTTCCTTTTCGGGTAAAATAATATGACGTATACGTGTACATAATACAGAGGGTGTTCGACTAACACTTCAACACTTTGTTCAGGTCAATGTAAATTCTATACTTATCTCACCGTGAAATAAAGGACAGAGCATACAAAGTCATGCGATTTACTTGGTATTTAAAAAAAACTTAAATCAATTACATCAAATTATGGCCAAGATATATCCCTTTGAAAAAAAGACCTACGAAAATAAGTTTTCCCGGATACTTCGCCCTGTCGAGGCATCATACAATCGAGTAGGACCAAAATGTAAACACTAGTAAATAAAGGGGACTGTACTTAAGTAATGCCCCAAAGATCGTTGCCAAGGTCCAAGGGGTATGGGAAATATCAAGGTTTTTCATGGAGTCTTCGTGTCGGATCCATATGTATACCAATACAAATGAACGAAGAAAAAGCCTTTTCTGCCTTTCACTGGCACAAATTGATTTGCGGACAGCTACCAGAATCATTTAACCTAGAACTTTTTCTCATAACACATTCTTGAGAAGGTTTCCTAACATGTATGGTGTGTCACAAATTTTACTTTTAGATTGTCAATTTTTAAATAGCAAAAATTAAAAAATTGACTTTGAAAAAAAATGCGATTTGGCAAACTTTTTTTCGTAGGTCTTTTTTTCAAAGGGGTATATCTTGGTCATTATTTGATGCAATTGATTCAAGTTTTTTTTAAATACCAAGTAAATCGCATGACTTTGTATGCCCTGTCCTTTATTCCACTGTGAGATAAGTATAGAATTTACTGTGACCTGGGACTTAGTGTTGAAGTGTTAGTCGAACACCCTTCTGTATAGGAGGATATGGGCAACGGCAGCTCGTGTGGAATTTTCCCTCTTTCCTCATTCCTTTTGTCAACGTCGTAAATCCTCAAAGACACATATCACTACATACACATTGACATTAGGTGCATTTCATAACTCTACAAACTATTCCCCACTCACATCTGTACATACGTAATATGTATGTATGATTTCTATGTTATAGAAAACTGTGCATCAGTCATTTGCTACAAACACATATCGTGTGTATACCTACGTATACATAAAAATAAAAATACATCATAATGTAATGGAGGCTAAATGAAAATCGGTGTTTTTCACCCACTCTACAAAAAACAAAAAAAACCGTACCTTAATCAACGTTGTGCAGACAGTGATAACAACACAATAAGTCAACATCATCTTTCTCTCGACTTTGTTGACGACAAGAGCAAAAAACATGCAAATGTATGTATGTATAATGGTGACAATTAAAGCTTCTTCAGCGGACTGGCAAAAATAATTAGGAACAACATAAATCACAAAAACGTTACACAAATGTATAACTGTTATTTGTTATGCATATACGTACGGTGAAAAAAATAAGCAAAGATGTTGTTCAAGTTTCAAACTTTTAACCGCACTGTGTATTGTAACAAACCCCGCAAGCTTGTTACTGTAGGCGGGTTTATGTACTGAGAAAATAATACATACATAGAGCCTCTCCTTGGAGCACCCGACAAAAAAAGTAAAAGTATAGGAAGCGCGGATTATGAGAAATGAGCAACAACAATTTTTACTGGGGTGCCGAGAGTATCTACAAATTATCATCTGTTGACAGATGCACACAGTTTCAATGTTGCATTTTACATCGTACATATACACATTGTAGTTACCACTTTACTTTACTGCAATACATGCATTCTATATTTTATATCACGACCGTATACATATTTTGTTTAAGCTAAAATTTTTCGACGGTGACGACGACATTGTATCGTGGATTCAATGTGCAAATTACACCGCTAGGAATAATGCAAGGTTGGCTCAACACTCAACATTCGACGGCTGCAAAAAACTCGAGTTTAAATTCAAAAACACGGCACAGAACATCTTCAAATCAAATACATACATCTAGATAGTAAACCAAAGTAAAGTCGAAGCCGACAAGGCAATGAATCCCGAGGAATGACACAAACTACAAAACACGGTTTTCATCATCATCATCATGAAGATGGATATTTATGCTCCATTTTTTTATTACCACCCTCGGCCCTCGTAAACTATGTACAGCCATGTACATTTATATAAGTATTCATTTTTAAAACGCGTTTCGACATGTCTGAACAAGGGCAATATATATACGATAAATACACAGTAAAAGATAAAAAATGCTCGTTTATGTCACACACGTTTTACAAGGTATTTGAACTTTTGAAGATTAAAGATTTTAACAACTGTACATATTCAACTGTTTTTAGGGTAGCGAAGCTAGCGTAGCTACCCTACTAATCTGGACGGATCTGTCCGCCTGTCCGTCTGTCCGTCTGTCTGTCTGTTAACCCTTATGTATATTAAAAACCAATTTGATTACATGGACTTTCAATGGTTGGCAGAGCCATAGAAACACCGAAAGCTCAACTAATGTATTACTTATGGAAATAAATTTTAGCGGGAAAATAATACAATAATAAAGCACAGCAATGCGTTGCACCAGCGTTGCACCAGCGTTGCACCAGCGTTGCACCAGCGTTGCACCAGCGTT
>JAQIVE010000868.1:0-30439 GCA_034698285.1 Sminthurinus bimaculatus | reverse complement strand
TGTTTGTCCTTCATTGAAAAATCTTGGGCTGGAATCCTGATTTCAAATCGTACTAGCAATTTTGTCCCTAAGTGTACATGTAACTACTGTTCTGTACGCGCAATTTGTATTAAAAAACTTTAGAAGTTTATTGTTCTTCCGTGTACATGTTAACATTTTAACTACATATTATGTAATGCGCCGTTTGATTCTATTGCCTAAAATGTTGTTAAGCACATGTGTGTATATATGACTATATAAAACGCTTGCTATAAAATTTCTATATACACACATGTGCATATATAGGCACATCGATTTTAGATACTAGCTAAGATCAAGTTAACATTACAAAACGCACTTTTACAATTTTCCAAATCAAAGGATTGATGTAGTTGATTCCATTTCCTTTTCCCGATTCGCCTAATCTTTCACACAGGAGAGTTTACGCTCCATGATTCCGCAGTAGTTGTATAGTAGCGTTATCATGAGCTCAATAAACCAGAAGTATTTTCATTTTACTTGGGCCATCTCTCTTTCTCTCTCTCTCTCTCTCTCCTGGTATGGCTTTTCGTATATAGTTGAGACATGTTGAACTTATACTGCATATTCACATATGTATGTGATATGTGTATGTATGCGCACATTACACACGTATGCCATTTTTTTGAAGATTCCTCTCCTCCCAAGCAAACCAAAATGTGAAGTCGATTCTTCATATTATTTTTGATCCATTTCTCCCTCGTTTCCTGCATGCCACAGTGCAAATAGTCTTCAAAAAATGTAGTAGTTTTGTATGAGTATCCAGCTTAAATTATCTGGCTGTCTATTCGTCCTTACTTTTCACAGAAACGTCTTGAGACAACACAAGGCTCTTACTATACTACTCCATATATGTTTAGGACTTTTCTCGATTCCATCGGCAATTTTTTTCGCTACACTACTTTCTTTCTCCGCACAGTGTGAGTAGGATCAAAGCGAGAGAGACGGGCAAGCAAACAATAACGTACACAAGTTCAAAAATCTTTTGAGAGGGCACAAATCATACAAGCATTTGTATACATATCGGTTCGATATTTTGGAAATGACACAACCTTTTCTCTTTCCATTCTCGTTTTTATATAGTATGACGTCGTACTCCAAAGGTCAATACCGTCAATCGTAGAAGAAAACCAACAAACAGCAAAAATGTAAAAGAAAAAAACGCCTACAGCAAAACAGTTATGAAAGGTCTCCTAACAAACTTCATACCACATACCTTTATTATTTTATTTAAATTATTTGAGGTTGATTTTCAAGTTGAAAAATGAATTCCAAAATCTCCATTAACAAAAATGTTGTCAAATAATCTCATGAAATTACGACACACTTTTGGTTTAAAATCCTTTCAAGATTATTTTATATGAAATAGTTTAATTCAGGGGCCTACAGGAACATAAAGGTCATAGGTAATAAAAAAGGAAATGACTGGAAAATGTATAAATACTCCGGCACTAACGCATGAAATATGTACAATTTTGTTGTTTGTGTGTGCATTTATACTCTTAATGCACTGAAGACATTCACTCGAAGCACTGAATTTAACATTCCTCGTTGGTTCCAATTTTAACAGGAAAACGTTATATATAAAAGCATGATCAATGATCACCCTTAGAAAACAATCTTTGCTTACCTCATTAAAACTTAATGAAAGATTATACCTAGTTTTAATTGGATTCTGGGCCAAAAGAAAGTAATATTTCATCAACTTTTACTCAAAAATAACATGATCGATATTTCATCAATTTGCTATCAACATCACACAAAACCTTTACCATATTAATAAAATACATCGATGGATATTGATCTTGAGAACTTTTCATGGTTTCACATAAAATCACCGATCAAATTCGTTCCAAAATACATGATGTCTTGAGGTAAGATTTTTTTCTAAGGGCATACCATATATTCAGAAACAAAAAAAGAAAGTCAGTCAAAACGTACTTTATGTACGAAACATACTTTGTCACAGAAAGAAAAAACCGAGAGCAAAATTTTAAATTACGAAATTCTTTTATTTGCTTTTATTCCTGTGCAATATCTTCACGGGGAAAGAGCAATATGGACACAAAAATGTAATAACTTTGTCATAAAGGCATAACGTAAACATTAATAGAATCATTTTTATTCTGTTTTTCTCTTCTTTTTTCGCTCGTTTCTCATTTGCCACTTTCATTGGCCCCTCTGCTCCTCACACAAAGAGTAAAAAAAACAAGAAAAAACTAAGGAAAGAAAATAAAGAAAGTAAAAAAGAGGAAAGGCAAAATATGGCAAAGGAGAAAAATAAAACTAAAAAGCCCCCTGAAGAATAAACATGCATGTATTTTTTCTCTTTACATTGAATGGGCTTGGAGATGAGAAAGCCGACAAGGAGGAGGATGACAAGGACCAAGATAAAAGTCATGACAACTTCGGTCGTCCGTGGAGCGAAACTGTTACACTAGAATTGCGCCTTCCACACACCGCATATATTTTGGTGTAGTGGCATGGTTCTATGACATGTCTAAATTTCCCAGTAATGATATACATACACTAAACATCATCATGAGGATGATTCAAGCAAGAGTTACGAATATCTATGGGAAAAGCCAAATCATACCACGCCATGTCTACCATCCACCACTTGATATATGAACTCGTTGGTCGTTTGACAAATTCACGGTCTACCAACGAAAATGAATGAATGAAAGAACAATGACAAAGTATGTATAAATATAAACACAGTTAGTCATCAAGGCGTGTATGTACCTTGTATATATTATATTATTCACACACAATAATGTACTTTGCACATATGGAAATGTGAGATCTATCATCGAGTTTATAGTATACATGCACGTAAATCAAGCTCTAAGAAACGGAAGTAGGAGACAAAAGTAGCATAAGAATCCGTACACTCAAAGAACTGTTGTTGTTACTAGACAAAATGAGCAATGTTGTACATTGAAAAAGATCAATTTAAAACTAATATTCAATTATGGAGAGTACTTGTATAAAACTCCTGAAAATTATACCCGGGCGTCCAAAGCGTCAACCAAATTAGTACAACTGTTGAACGTAGAAAATTCTTTTCTCAATGCTATCTTTAAGAGCAGTTAAAGTAAAACCGCACATGTTAAGGATTACAGTGTATACAAATATAGAACAATGGGGTGAATTTTATGCCCGTCTGTAAACTCCTCGTTACCTTTTTATCGTAAACATTAACTCTATTAAAAGCAATTCACCTGTTCACTGTTCACACTACATCAAAGAAACAAATAACAATAACAATGTAGTCATTACGTTGATTACACTAAGAAAAATGTGACTCCTTCTTATATTTGCCAAGTTTTTATTAATGCACATAAAAATGCTTGTTATGAAAATATGCACACGCTTTTACAGGCGTTGTAGTAGATGATGTGGGGAAAAAATCTCGTGAATCGGTTCTTTATTGTTTTGGCAGATTTCAAATCCGTTTTCTCTCAAGAAGTTACTATTGTTTATTGTTTGTGTACCTTCATAACACAATCATATTTGCTGATCATCCTACTTGCCCTAATACCATTGTCTCTGCAATGTTGCATTGAAGATCATAGTATGAGCCAATACACAGTTTGATGCTATTTAAATTTGGTCTTTTAATTGGTAATTTAAAAATCAATTCTAACAAAAAAAGTATTTCATTTCTCTGAATTTACATGTAAGGAAATTTAATACTTTTTTCTCACAATCAAAACATATTTGAGTGAGAATCACTATTGTGTATATGATATGGCATATCGCTTTCATCCGCAGCTATGAATTTTTTAGGACAACTTTGAATCTATGAGTGCACAAATATGCTTCCTTAGCATTCAATCTTTTTAAAACCCACTTTTTTCATAAAACCATAACATATCAAGATAAACTCGTTCCTCTTCATACAAAATTAATAGCCGTTTACCAAAGGCTCCTACTATTAAACCGTCCTCGTTTAAGCTCAAAAATATTATGCCTTCTAAAACAAATTTTTGGCTGTAGGTATGCCTATAACGAATGAATTCGTGGGGGGAATGAACCGAATAATAGAAAAGTAAGCGTATCTTGCATTCATATGCAAGATGCGAGACATACCATCTGCATAAAACCGTTGTTTCAATATGTAATAATGGAATATGCCCCATCTTTTTAAATTTGGAAATTTTGCCACACATGTAACAATATAATTGAAACATAAAACGTGAAGCGTAAAGGTAAATAAAATAGGACTGCGAATTAAAAAAAAACACAAAGGACTCGAAAATATTCATGTATTAATTTTAATGCATAAACATGTAGATCATCCTAAGAAATTGAAGCATTTGCGGAATGTGCCTTTTATGTTAAGCTCACTGGCCAAATCGGTATTTGAGAAATCTAGGGTATACGTACAAACTACAAACACACATGGACTACTCATTTCCTGAATTCCCTTTGTCATCTTTGAAACTGGTGGACAAACAACATATTTACGAGTTCCAATGAAATGACCACGAACAGAATTTATATTAGAAAACTCGACGAGAGCGCATGAGAGTCATTGACGAGTACAGGAATTTTGTCATTTCATTGTATATACAGTAACGTAAAAGCTGTAAACCTTTATCAGTTAGTACTCGTATATATGGACAGGAATACTCAAAAAGAGACTCGCGATCACTATATATGTAGTCGAACTTCACAGTCGACAAGCACATATATCGTGGATTTCAATCTTGATTTCAATAGTTTCACGAGAGTTATTTGACTAAACAAAAGTCGACTGACGTTCGTGAGCATCAAATGAAATAATATTGGGATCACGTACAATCACCATCTTTTCCCATGGTTTCGAAGAGCTCAGGATTGTAGTCGTAAACCATATGCATATATATACATAAATGGTTGACGACATCCTGGGATTCGTTCATTCGTAGATTTTTTGAGCCTTTGGACAAGCCAATATATACTAGCAGGAACAAAAAAGCTATGCAAATAAATCGTTAAACACAATATATAGTAAAAATATGTTATGCAGGAAAACTTGTTTCACTCATAAACAAAAATACTATGACTCGCGCTCTAATGCTATATGTGTCATCTGTTTCTTCCGGTGTCACAAAAAATTATTACAAAATTTATCTATAGGTAGATAAATTTCGACTGAATATATTCAGTCTATTTTCTATTTCCTGCAGAATGCATAAAAAAAGTTTGGACTTCTTTTAATATGGAATACAACTTTGAATTTTTCCGTAATTCGAACCGTTAAATAAACTTTTCTTGGCGACAAGTTTTTAAATATATACATAGATAGGGAACAGCATGACTCAAAATAAAATAAAAATGAGTTAACGCCGCTTTGTTCTTTTTTACCGAATCTCGAAACACAAAAACAATAATGCATCTCCCTCTTTGTTCTCCAATCGTGTCCTTGTTCTAGAATGATTAAGGGAATTTCCCGAGAAAAAAAGTCGACGTTGGAATTCTATTTGAAAAAACGGAAGACAAACAAATCGAGTCGAATAAAGTCAAGTCAATAAACACCAAACAAACTTGGTAATATGGGATACGAAAATGATTTTCTATTCCCAACTTTATCCACCTCTCATTCCCTTTCTCTCAATCAATTTGCATAAATCCAATAAATTACATAAATCCTCCTACGATGAAATGTATGGATTTTCCAGGGTACACAAATGTTGTGAATCTGTTCACCGAGAATGTGAATCGCTGGAATTACACACAGTAGTCAAATCCGTTCGTCGGTTAAATACATGGAGTCACATACAAAATGTACATGAAGGTACATATATACATGAATACATTTGTTCTACGATACAAAACAGGAGGAACCATACATGCAAAGATCGATCGAGAGGAGGAAAGGAACGACATTCGATTATCTCGAACTCGAACTGTACGAATTGCCCTAGCACACCCTCAGCTTACACACACCACACCACTCGCTCTCCCTCGTCCTCTTTTCTCTACAAGTGTACCGTACATAAATACATGCATAATGTATGTGTATGTGTACATGTTCATGTGAATATTACGAGTCCCACTACATGCGTATCAACATACATATTATATACATACATACATACAAATGTAATTTCGGATGTTGCTACTCGAAAGTTGCCACGTAACCTAGAAAAGCCCATTTATAATACTTACACAATAAAATGGAGGAGTCGCTAACACTCTCAGTCAATCCCGCACTCTTTCTCACTTTACCTTCATGCACACAACTAGAGGAGCGGAGTATATATACAAAAGATATAATCTCATAAAACGCAAAAGAGCGCTATGGAGAATATGTACTAGATTCACGTTGTAGTTTAAATAGAAAAGCGCGTGAGTCTGTGAGTATGTATAGTACGCAGAAATGTTGTGTACATATTTCTAACTCTTGACTCAATTCTATCCGTATGCATGTGTGTTGCTGTCTTATTTTCTTTTAGATTCATTTTCCTAGTCTCATCATTTCAAAAACATATATTCCACGGAGAGGTACATCAGATCAACATGAAAACAAACCTATTTCCCATCACTTGAACCATTTCGACGACATACACGATATGTGATACGACTTCGCCCTTTCTGCCATGTATTCCACGGGTAATAAGTATATCATTATCCATGTTCAAGTGTTTACGTATGAGCACAGAAACTTATAGTGAAGAAATGCTCTTCGTCGTCGCCTTTTACATTTTATGCATATGTATATGCATGTATAGTATTGAACTTGGAGAGACAGTTCTACGGAAAGTGATGAGAGAGAATCAATCGAAATGCAGCCAAGCAAGCCACAGGATAGAAACATTTGAACATCCCACGGTCTCATGGTTCAATTCCTTCTCCCTCCAAAACTTCGCATCTCCTCACCACACTACACCATGCATCACTTTTACTTTTATTCTTACTTACGACTTCCTCCGTCGACTTTTTTCTTGCTACTGCAGCTTCAGTTCACTACTACTACTACTACTTACTACTAACACTGAGCACCATATATTACCAACACTAGATATCGTTCTCCTCATCTCATTTCATTTCCTTCTTCGCTTTTCTCATTCGTTTTTTACCTCATCTTGTGCTTTCTTTATCATTTTATATAATCCGTTTTCAATTAAAAATTTCTCCACTCTTTTTTAAACTTCCGCACTACTATACATGCAGATAATCGATCCTAAGGCTATTTCCCCCCTTATGTTGCCTTCCTTTCTCTAGTCCCTATGTATATGAAACTTCGTCTCAGGTTTTACATCTCCATATTAAAATTAAACTATAAATTTTCTTCGCTTATCATTTAAAGTGTCCAACTTTAATATCAAAACTTTTTTTATAACAAACATTATTATTTTCCTTGCTCTATCCTAATCCCGATTTCAAATATGCTCTATTTTATGCGTCTGCCTATACCATTGTCATTGTAATGCAGGCGTATTTTTGCTATGTTAACAAAACATACTTTACTTTACTTTCCTTCCCTTGATCCATCCATCGACATTCTACCGACTGTAAAACAATGCAATGAGTGAAGTTCGTGAAATGATTGTAGTTTTTACAGTAACAAAATATGAGGATGATGGCATGCACAACTGTATTGGTACCGTATATTTGTATGCATGTGCATGTGTGCTATAATGTACATTATAGCCTACACATTGTCGACTGGTCTATAACATTTGTCATGCATACATATATTTCTATGTAGCATAAATATCAGATGACATTTTGGTAACACGGAAGGAAAGAAAAAATGTAGGGGAGACGCGATGATGCCCGATCTCCCAACTGCAGGCAAAAGGACTGTTTGGTAGACTCGGATGTGAAACAGAGTGGGTAAAAAGGAACAATGCTTTACTGAAACGATGTAATACACTCCACTTCACATTACTCATGCACATGATACATACAATATTGATGCGCATGAGGATATTTGATCGTCTAGATGGATCAAGATAATATACAATTGTTTCCTTCTGTCTTCCAGTTCAAAAATGCATTATGGTATTTGGTATCAATGCATGGCTCCCTTCGAAACAAGAAAAAATGGAGAATTTCAAGATCGTAGGATCAACAGAGTCAGTCAAAGTAAGCAATCACTGGTGTTTAAGGGTGCTTGAAATTTCCCATTGTTCCAAACGAAACGTGATGCAATCTTTCACGTGAACGGATGTGTGTAGTGAGCTTCCAATCAAGCGGTCAAACACAGATGTAGAGAAAGAGAGAAAGTTGAGGAAATAAAATACTACAATCAAGGTGAATAAATAGAAAGTCTATCTTTATTTCCTTCCTTCCTGCGTGTGCAGAGCTTTTCATTTCCGTACTCTCAGACTTTCCTATATATTAATCCCCCTCTTTCTTTTTTCCTCTTCTCTCTCTCTCTCTCTCTCTCTCTTGATATTATTAGTTTTTCTATTCTTTTTTCTTCCCTTTTCTTGGGATTTCTCCACAATTCCTATAGCTTCTTAAATAGTGGAACCAGACGTGTGTTAGCTAATCTATCTTGACGGTACGGTGGGACGAGACGAAAGTAAGTCCATCTGTCTTTCCTCTCGCTTTCCCCTCCTACTTCTTCTCCAGTAGTAACAGTAGTAGTAGATCACCCTGTAATGTTTTTTTCCGTGTCTCTCTCTCTCTCTCTCCCTCTCTATTGTTCCCGCATATATGGTACACTTTCTCTGTTCCTTTCTTCTAATACTTTATTGCTTTTACAGTACATCACACGCATTTTTCAGCATCCAGGACAAAATAAGGGGAGAAAAGAAGATGGGACGGAAAAAAGTCCCCACTTGAAAAAACTTCCACATTGTCAGGGTGTGCATACCAGCAGGTCCAGGTTAACAAGACTAAAAGCTTAAACCTTTCTATTTCTCTTCGCTACTTGCTTGTACCACCAAATTACCAGACGAATAAGAATACGAACAGAAGATAAAAACGAGGCAGATCCTAACCAATTCACATTTTTCACACTGGATTTTGCCTTCATTCCCACACATAGACACGCAGACACAGACAGTCAGTTAAATACACAGGGAAACTACTTTGGGAGTACATACGAGCGTGTAAGCCAAGACAGCTGAGTAGCTCACAAACGGGATCATACAACGACACGTGAGTGAGATGGTGTAAGAATGTCTACTAGAATTCGAATTAACGTGAACCTGACTCTACCATCTACATGCTTACATACACGTTGCCTCCATGTTTGGAATTTAAAAATTCGAAAACCGATAATCGTCAACAAAGACTTTGTTGATCCCCTTCACATCATACCTGAGCACTTATGTATCTACCTCAATGGCATAGCTACAACGTAATTTTATAAATGACAAATGACCAAGCTCGAAATTCTCTGTACTGTTCTTGGTTTAACAGTGCATTGATTATAGTAATTTGTAAATTTATGCAACCAGGGGTAAAATATGCCCACCTTGTCTGAAATTGGTATGCATAAGGGTTTTAATAATACTTAACATAATATATTAAAGAAAAAACTGAAAAATGTTTTTCTTACCTTAGCAAAATCTATTTTCAGAGTACAGCATCCCGAGTAGATATCGGCTCCATGAAGGTTTTCTTTAGCTCTCTTCGCAGATTCAATACTATCGAACGTAATCATTAGTTAAGGAAAAAAATGTTCTTTTTTTTGAGATTGCCTAACGCCATTATAGATAATCAATAAAAATTCGATTTTCATACATGCATATATTTATATCTCCACACTATACATTTACAAAACACAAAACTCATGCATAAATCTTATATAAATTTATAAAAATATATAGATAAACAAGCAGCGCAAATAGACCAGAAACACAGGCGCAATAGAACTCACAGTAGTAATATATATATATATATATATATATATATTTGTGTCGATCTTCAAAAAACAAGAGTAACAGATGATGTCGTTTTGCTACTAGTAAATCTTCTGATATATGTATTTATAAACGTATCAAAGCATGCATACGGCATAATTTATATAAAAATATTGTGAAAGTCTGGAAACTGAACGAGAGTCTTCGAAACAAGAAAGAAAAGAAATCCGTTTATTTTATTTTTTTATTCTATAGAGTTAAAAAACGCATCAAGGAACCCCTGGCATAGCCCAAAATCCAACATAAAACATGTATGTATGATTTTACAGTGTTGTGCAAGAACGAAGAAAGTAAGTCTTATATGGCGGCATATGATTGATTCAGTCCAATCGACGTTGTCCAACAAAAAAACATTCTTTGACATTAGAGGATGTGACGGAGGAAGCTCTGGCTTTAGTTTCAAAAACATGTACATTTTGACTCTACGTAAGTATGTACGGTTGTCTTGATTCTTATAAATATGAATTTTATACCACAGCATGGTTCAACCACACACACACAAATCCAGTAGAAAAAGCCTTACATATGTATACACATATATATACAGGAATGAATTAGACTTGGTAATCTTTTTGACTATATATAATAGAGTAGAATACTTTTTTCTTCCTTTTTCCCGTCCAAACATGTTGAAGGACTTCTGGTATCGACAGAAAGATTCTTAGTTTTCTCGGTTTTCTTTTCTTTATAGGCTAAGGGAAAAGAATTCAAAAGATCCTTTCACACCGTGAAAGTTCCGTCGCTGATGTTATACTCTTCTACATCTACATCGTCAGGGAAGGAGCACAAACCAAACGTAACTTCTTCCATTGATGGAGTCAAAAAATGTCCTAAAACTCAACACGCTATGGCTTTTTCATTCAGAATGATATTCGTGTTTTGTGTTAACCCGTGTGCTTCGTCCCTACCTTTACCCACGTCAAACAATTTTTTTGTTCAACCTCCACAGACACAGTTACTCACTCGTTTCTTGCAGCATACTGTATGCTACACTATATCGCAGATGAAAGTATAAGGAAAAATGGCTAAAATTGTCAAAAACCTCATAACCTTCAAATATGCACGTTACTTCTATCTTAACATAATATCTTGTGTGTATAGGAAAAAAAATGCATTTTGTGTATCCTTCTTCAAGGATGATTCAAAAAACACGCATACCAAACAAAACTCGCACTACAGTATACACACAAAAAGTAAGGCAGGAGAGAGAGAGAGAGAGAGAGAGAGAGAGATAGACGGAATGGAAGCGTAATATAATAATACCACCATTTGCTCTCTCAACTCACAATCTCCAGCAAATCTTTTCATCCCACCGACTGACTATACGATTCCTTATTTCCCCCTTTCCTCTCATTCTTTTTTATTTTTCCCTTTTCCAACTACATACAGAACAAAGTCAACTGCTGGAGAAAAAGAAAAAACCCCATATCTTCAAAACTTCTACATTGACTTTTGCACACAAAAAGAAAAAAGTTGTCGTCAATATGGGAAGCACTTAGCACTATCATCATTTGATGATGTTTTTTTCTCTCCCAAAAAATAAAAGAAATGCCGAAACGAGTGAATTTAATTCTTACGTTTCTATGTACGTGCATACCTAATGTCATAATGACAAAAGGAAAAAAATCTATCTGTCGCTCATCGTCATGAAAACCTCACCAAAGTACAATCTAATGACGATCTTAACAATTTTAATGATCTGCCGTTTTCTATCCCTCCCAAAGCATGCATTTAAAGTTTTATAGCCATTGCTACACTTGGCTATGTATAAATTATACGTGTAGTGAAGATAGATTCAGAGTCATGAGAATAAATGGATAGTCATCCCAGTGTCTTTCCTTGTTACTTTTAGAAAAAGCAAACCTGTAATTCCTTCTCCCTATGTATACCTTGATTATATTTTTACATAAAAATTAACCTCCCCGGTTCATAAACTTTGTCTGCATGCATCGAATAAAAAGTACAAACTCTGAGTCTGTTCTTACATGCAAATTAACAAGGATGTCTACATTTTTTAAGCGAAAAATAGCTTTACGGGATCCTATATAGAAGATTAAATTATCTAGGCTTTTTCAAATGCTGCTCGCCATTATAACGCAGGAGCCGTAAACAGGCAGAAAACATAAACAAACAGCACTCTCTGTATAGTATTTTGATTATGTATATCGGAGACAATAATTGTAACTGTACTCTAAAAAAAATTATTTTTACATGACTTGCAAAGAAAAATGTGTATAAACTCTTTCCAGCTATTCCGAATAAATTAATAACAGGCAGAATCACTTCTTGTCACGTCTCTTGGCACTGTCTAGACTACATCTTTGTGCTAATAAATGCTCCTACTTATCCTTTCTAATTTAGCCAAACATGAATGACAAAAGATATGAAATAACTATGTAAATTTACACTCCTTTCCACCATATTATTTTACACAAAAAATAAGACACCGAGAGAAAGAATCAGTTGTTGGAGGAAAACTTCTAAATAATAGTAGATTCTTTCCTTTTTTTGTTTCAAAACTAACTCCGTAACGTTTTACATCGTCTGTAGATTATACAATGATATCTAGATATGCACTATACACACTGACTTTGACTAATAACATACACAATATAATGGAAAAAGTGTGTACAGAAATATTCTGTTATACAAGTTGTGCGTAGCACAAATATTTTTTAAAAAAATCGGATTTGAGCAGCAAAACAACGCAAAAGACATCTGGTACAGTTTAATGTCGCCTACATATTTACATAGAAATTCATACGAATGCATACACAACCAACTATAGGCAATCGACAATGACTGTGCTGAATTCATAGGGGAATAGTTCTGCACAAGTATAGATAATAGTAACGAGCACAACACATGCATGCAGTTGCGGCACAGAGCACGTCTCATTTTCATGCCATGAATGAAGAAAGAAAGCGAGGAAGGAAGGAAGGAAGCAGAAGTATTTTGTACATCAGTGACAATGACTGCACAACGCATCCCTTTCCATGTTGACAATGGCAAAAATATCTACATTCTAGATTAAAGGAGAAGTCGGAAGATGAAAAGAAAGGCAAAGCAAAACTTTTCCTCAATAGCCTTTCCTCTTTCTATGAAGCTGATTAGGAATTAGACACATCTGTGGCATGACATCTTCTCCCCTCAACCCAACATATACAAAAAATGGCATTTCTTTAGCTGCTGTATAAACTTGGTACAAACAAGAGAGGAACAAAGAGACGTACGAGATAAGAAGAAAAACTATTATTATTAAAAGTTCACCACATTTTCTCCGCTCCTCATGAGTAAATTTTTTTGTATGCTCCTTTCATTCTTAGTAGAAAACTCTAGCCGAGGTCCAATCATACAAGTGGAGATATGTAGATGCACATATATAGTGAATCCATTTTATGTTACATATCACATAAAAATGGTCGCAACTTTTCACGCATTATGCCACACTGTCCAGATTAAATGATGCTGTGCGATCCCCAAAACAAATTAAATATCATCCCAAGACAAAATCCTCCAAAGTTGTACTACTTGAACAACGGCACAGAACGAATTACATCGCAGAAGCTATACACGGAGAACGAAACAGAAAGAGATCGACAAAAAAAGATAGAATGATACACATATACTCCGAGTACATAAGTATCGATGGGGGAAAGGAGCAATAGTCAGCACGAAAGGACAAGGCATTAGTCATTGCTGCTTGCAATTATTTATGTACCACCAAAAGATAGGTTTCGTTTCGTTTCATTTCTCTTGCTCCTTTCTTCCTTCGCTTCCTTGTCGTTTCGTTTGGAGAGAGATAAAGTTAGACTATCATTAGACTTAATCCGAAGCCACACGCACACATATACATACATACATCTATTCAATACTCGTTTAGGTGTATACATCGAATCGACAAAATTATAAGGGAGAATGTAGAGAAATACCATGTAAACACACGTATTATAGGAGGCCTCATGGCCCTGGTAATATGACAGAGATAAAGACAGAGTTAATATAATGCCCCAATGCTGAATGACTCCATAACAACATCATTTGAATCAAGAGCAAGACATAATTCAAGGACTTTGAATATACATACTTTAATGCTGTACGTACATGTTTGCATAATAATTTTATATAGTCTGATACTGTACTCGGTACAGTATGAAACAATAATAAGCCTGACAAGAAAACTGCTTAAAAGTGAAACAGTGAATGTTGAAGGTATGAGTACTTTTTGCTTTGCCTATTACCCGCACATAAATTGAATATAACTCGTGCGCGTTTTATGCATACATAATACATAATATGTAGGTTTAGATAATGACAACATTGGCATCACATCCTTGTTGCTCCAAGTATATATTCGATTTCTATCCCTCCCAAGTCCGAATAAATATTTATATGGACTGTTTCTACCTATAAATCAATATGTATATGAATACCAGAATTTAAAGTTATCTGTACGTACATATCCCTAAGAATGCATGGAATATTTCCAGTTATATAAACGTATATAATTTGTACGCGATAACATTGAGAAAATTCTTTTTTTTCTTTCCGCTCAGACTTAATTTTCAGGTTACTATCTCGCAAAAGAGGAAATTACTATCAATATTTTACACGCCTCGAATATCTCCAGTTTGTCCGTTCATAACTTACAACATTCTAAAATGTTTCTTAGAAACTAAATACAACACTCGCTCCTTACCTAATGACTTTGCAATCTTTCAAAATATCTTTATAAATACTTCTTAAATGACCATAATTGATGAGCAGCATCCAAGTAACAAGATTGAAAAGCGCACACAAATTTCAAGACAAGCATCCAAATATCAGAAGGTTAACTCCTTCTACCCTACACCAAATGAAAGTACGAAAGTGTACAACTTGTGATGTGAATATACTATAAATTCTTTACGCAGTCGAAAGTCTGGAAATTACTTTCTCCAATATGTTATAGGTACACTATAAACACTATCGCATGAGATTCCACCCAAATGATGATAATGGAGAAGGAACCGCAAGTAACTATGGTAACCATGTGGAAGGACAACTTTCACTCCATGCATAATGTATTCTGCATAATTGGAGCCTGTGTTCAGTGTTCACATACACACACGTATTACATACACATGGTCAGTGGAAGTGCAAACATGCCTACAGCACTGATTTCCATGACTCTTTTTCCCTTTCCATATGCAGTAGGTTAACATACCCTGCAAAATTTAGTACAGTAGGAAGCAGGAAGCATCGACTTATAATGCATAAGTAATTTTCCACCTCTAGCTAATATTACAATGAACGCGTAACAACAAAGATATCATGCTACCACTTGATCTCTACTCTAATACAATATGGACAATTAATCAATACTTGAAAAATAACCGTGGACATGCGAAAGACATGAAGTAAGGTTATTGATTTCTATTAACATTGCTTTTTCGTAAGAATCTACATCATACAGTAATATGAGGATTAGTTTGTTTGTTTTGTAGACATATCGAATCAATATCCATAAAAAGTATGGACGTTTTCATATTAAGAACTGCTGCACAAATTAGGAATGTATAAAGACTTCAAAACTGCAGCCATGTAACAACTTTCAAATTGTGCTTGATGCTCAAAATGAAATTCGTGGGTTAAAAGTCTGTCATTATAAACTCACGAAAAGGAATCTTGTATGAATGACTTTTACACCACTGCGAGTATGGGCAAGCAAATCCATAGCCAGATGATATAGAAGAGCAACGCCATAACATGCCATGAGTAATTTTCCAGCTGGTGCTGAAACCCAGCAAGACGAAATGACGACATTTTATTTTATGAACATCATCAACTACTTTAATTGGACATTCCAGGTTTTAAAAATGTATTTCGGGGGACAAAATTATTCATAGAACTTTTTTCTTCCAGCAACCATGCCTACCATCGTACCTCTTACTCATCCTTTGCTTCATTTTTAATAGCTCTATTTATGTGTACACCACAGATTCAACTATGAAATCAACAGTAGCTTTAACTATATAAAGAAGGTAAAACAATGGAATCCAATGTCAAATAAAGTATGCTTACAGCACAAAATTAATTACCTCCGTTTATCCTACTCTCTTCTTCCATAGTTGTTTATTGTTACACAGAACATTTTCTTATTCTTTTACATCATACGGAGTAATCAAATGTCATATACATATGTATATAGTCACTGACCAAAGGATTGCACATATGTATACATTGACTTGATTCGCTCGTCCATTCCGCGACCTCTACAATAACCATATCCTCTTTATTTTGTAACAGGGAACAAGGAACATGCAAAAAGTACATGTTCTAGAAAATTTCGTTGACTGAAGCACCGACTATGCAAATTTTGTTAGCCGTAGCCATCGGCTACATCTTATCCTCTGCGTATGGTATACATAGACGATTACATTATTAAGCTTTATACACTTTACGTATTATAATACGCATACACTGTAAGCTCGCATGTTCATTTTATACCTACTTTTACTTGGTGGCAAATAATAATACATATATACATACGTATCTTATGTATGTACCTATGTAAAGACATAAAAGACCATAATACCTTCCATATTGCACATTTCAGATTACATTTAAGATATAAACGCATACCAATACAGTAACATGAAACGAGCATTCGGAAAGGTACTCGGTGCTCACCACCATAACTGTACTATACGTGTAGTACACAGTGATAGGCATGGGAACCAGGAAAAGTGCATTTTAATTTGAAAGCCTCATTTTATGAGCAAGTTGGTTGAACATGAAAACTCTGTGCGGAGGATCCTGGATGCCCATTCCACCACAACCTTATTTAGGCAAGTTTTAAAAGCATTCGAACCATTACGACCCGTTGCGATTAATACTTTGTCTTTCTCTTTTGGTCCCTCTACTTTAACGTATATTCCGAACGGAAGCTCTGTTTTTCCCAACCATTCCAGTTCCAATAACATTTCTATGTAAGTTAGAGAGGTAGATAGACAGACAGGCAGACATTTTAAAAGAATGAACACTAGAGAATATTTAAGCTTTAAACAATATGAGGCGGTAAAAGGAAAACCCGTGAAAAAGCCTATGTATAAAATATAGACTGTAGTACATAGTACATATTCTACAATTCTAAAGCATAAAAGTGTAATTCAGGACCATACAGGATATATGCATTGATAATGCTAAAATCTAATAGTATGGGAACTAAATGCAACCAAAGTCATGATGATACTTTGAAATAAGGGAGACTATTACACAGTTGGGGATTCTCATAAAGATTCCCACTTGAAATGCTCATTTCAGCTTTGGGATCAATTGAGAACCGAAGAACCTAAGAGAGATGGGAGAAAGATAGCAGAAAGAAATATCTGTATTTTCTACTTTCCCAGCAGAGTAGCCAGTCAATATTAATACTTAATGCGCATAATGTTTACCGATCCATAATATGTGTATAGTGTATATATTTAACGTCCAATATAAGAGTCTACATAATTGCTTAGCAAAGCTCTAACCAATAGGAGCGTGGCAATAAACGCAGCAATGTTTTTAAATATTTAAGTGTAGAACGAAGTTAAAATATTAAATTTGTGAGTGAAAAAGCTTGTATTAGGGTGGCATAAGCACCACATGTTTTACGTGGACTGTGTGGTATTTCATTATAAACTTATGAGGTAAATGATATGCATACAGGCGTACAATATGCAACCGTAGCTACTTCAACAATCGAATCGTAAATTTGGTCTAGATGGTCTAATTTTAAAACGGGAAGTGAAATCTTAACATCTTAACCAATCTTAACGCATTATCAAAAATTATAGACTTCAACCATTAAAGCAATGGCACAAAGTTCTTAATCATCAATCATATATTTTACACAACGTGGTCTTATATAATCAATAATCCGCTTATTTATATTCTTCACAGCCGTATCCATTTTACCATTTTAACGAAAAACATAGATGTGAATGTATGTTACTTTGGCGTGAAAGATTAAGTACGAGTTACTTACAGGAAATCAACACCCATGGACATAAAATATAACTAATTAATGCGTAAAAGTATAGTTTCTAGCATTTTCAACAAGAAGACGAAAACTTTAATATGTTTAACGGTACTGTCACGCACATTTGTATTTTTAATTTGTATTTTAAATTCATGTTTTTAATAGTAGATATAAGTAGGCTACAAAAAATATCTATGATTAATGAGTATTTACAATTTATTCGTCACAAAAAATAACTCGTATAATTCATGATAATTTGAGATAGTGTTGTAATTACTAATATTACTGACTAACTTTTGTTTCATTTTATTATAGTTCAACCACTATTTTCTTTCTCTCTCTCTCTCTCTCTCTCTGGCAGTATATAAAATTTGAAGATTGGAAACCAAATCATATTTCCAGCATGGTGATACTTAATAGTTGCATTGGTATTTTGACTATTTACAATACACACTAACAGTTTTGTACCATACTTCCTGTGTACATACCCCATAGCGCTATTAACTGTGAAAAACACTGAGAACAGTAGTAGTCTCAACTCTATCCCATTGTCAATTCATTCGGTAATCTAGCAGATTCCCTTTATACACTCCTCCTATTATAAGGAATGAACAGTAATCCAAAAAGATACTCTTCAACAGGGAATAAATAAGGAAACTTGAATATTTTCACCATGCCAAACGAAAAAAAATTCCTTCTTAAACGCTATCTTTTTCTCCAACACGAACGCATTTCCTTGCTCCTTGCCTGCTTGCTTCTCTTTACACAGATAAATGACAGAGCTTTTTCGTTGTCCCGTTTAAAAGCCCAAAGGATAGAGTTGGTTGATTACAATTTCCTATATAGAAAGCCAGCATAAAGAGACGGTTAAATAGTAAAGTAACTCTATAGGAAGGGGACATTCAAATGCACAGACAAATGCATTTCTATATATATGTAGTACAATACAGTGGAATCCCGCTATCTATGTATACATACATACAAGTATACGCAAGCCAGTTCCATTACATTTACTCAGTTTTAAATTACTAGAAAGAAATCTTCCAGAAGATTCAATGAAGACAGCAAGCTGAAGGAGGAGCTGAGGACTCAACTTGAAACCTGCACACTTGTACAGACTCCCCCTCCAACATAGTGAGCAGATAGCAGAGACAGAGAGGCTCATCACAGGCTACACCATAACCAAACGGCCGACTCGTTCCACGACTGAAAAGACGCATCATTCTCTTTCACTCCAAACTGAATTTCTTTCTCCTTCCCTGCCTTTCTTTCGTTTTATCCCCAAGAAGACTCACGCAGATTTTCCAACCATTAAAAGGCAATTTTGAAGTGCCAGTGGGAACATATGGTGTGCGCAAACTATGTAAGTCGTGATAGAGAGCATCGTCTTGACTTTGCCTGGCTATACTCTATAGCGCCTTCGCCTCGCAACATACTCTCTTCGCGTAGTCTGACTTACACCATATAAGTCTGTCGTCTTTTCCGTTCATACAATAAATGAACCCGACTCCTCTCAATCTGCTCAAACTAATCTAAATAAATGATGCAGAAAGATTCTTAACCATCAATCATTTACGTCGTTCCTCTATCCTGTGGTAAACCATGGTAAAACATATTTTGAGCTTTGACTTTATGACCAGCTTTACGGCGTGTAAACATACCAATCAATTTACCTTGGAAACACTCTTTCTTTTTTCTTCCTCCCTTACACATAAATATACACAGTCTACTTGTATAAAAACGAGTTGTCTTACGAGACAGAAAAATGCCACCTACAACTTGTTTCAGAGCTGAAACTAGAAGTAGATAATAATAATAACTATTATTATTATGAGCACTCGATGAGCCTTTAAGAGGATATTTTTGCGTCTCAAACACGCAAGTTCGGAAATGTAAACGTTGTACGTATGTAAGTATATGTTCACGTAGTTGCTAAAACGAATGGGTTATTATCTGCCTGTATTACAGTGTATGTACTTCGATAAAATGGTGTGCATGTACAGAAAAAGTAGGTATCGAATAACATATTATATTCATACATCTATGTATATGCATTATTTGCATATACAGTATACGTACTTACATTATACAACTAATTATAGCATCGTAAATTTAGATACAAAATTGCAACACCAAACGAAAAGATTTATAAAACCTGTTTCATAACATCAAAATTCATAGATTCTCCTTTTGACTTATCACATGCAAAGTTTTAACATTTCTATTTTAAAACATATACGCACTCCTCCTCGATACAAAAAACAGCGTAAACCGTCAAAAATATAAATCACCTTCCTCTGGGTTTCAGGTATCTAATCTTTTTTGGAATGGCTACTCCGTTTTAATTGCTTGATAACAATAAGTGTGCGCACACTCAAAAATTAATCAATAATTTTTCAAACGATGTTTTATAGTTTAGTCTTGAAAAAAGTATTAACTTTGTAATTAACTTTGTTCGCTTTTTTTTATTTTTCTCTTGCAAAGTTATCTCAAAATGAAAATCTAAAACGACTCAATTTCATTTCCAAAGGTCAACAATGATGGTTCTCCCTACTGTGTAATTTGAAAGGCTACATCATTTGTTTAAATCTGTGAGGTAGGGCAATATTAATACCAATTTGTAAGTTAAATTAAGTTTTAGTGTAACCATAAATGTTCGATGCAAAACTGGTCATCGGGGAAGTATGTACTTTACGATAGTATGTACACTAGAACTAAAGCAGAAGAAAACAGGAGCTTCCTCTTGAGCATGGAAATAAATAGAATGATGCAACAAATATGACTCCACCTCTCTGCTCATTCAAACATTGAAGTTGTACATGCATATTGTTACTACGCGTAATACATAATGTGAAACATAGCCAAGAGCGCAAATACCCTAGAAATTTTAATAAGAGTAGTGTTTATCCAGGGGAAAAAGTGCAGGCCTGAATCATCCTGCGCTATTATCGTATCTTTTCTTTTCTTACATACTTCTGCAACTTGTACTCGTACTCTCAAATTAAATAAGAGCAACAAACAATTCTAATTGAAGATATCTAGAGTATGTGTACAAGAAGATGTGGATTTCAATCTTAGAAAAAAAGTAGTTTACAAATCCGTATTCTCAGTACAAGAATGTGCATCATCATGCATGAAGAAATTCCATCCATCCATAATTTCTTGTTACATATTTTTTCTCCCCCTCACCATATATCATATTGCATGCATATTCAGGTATACCTACAAAGTTGTTAGACGTTCTATACAATATAATAAAGTATAATATCATCATCACCATACACATAATACATGCATATATAATATGGGGAACTATACTAAGCTATAAAAGGTATGATTTTACATACGTATGGATGAACATACGTACCACATCCTTAATACAAAAAGTTTCTATAATATTTATGTCCATTGTTCTGTTCTGCTTCTAGAGCAATGCATCTGAATCAGCTTTTGAAACTATGATAAAAGTAATAATAATAAGTCATTTTTTGCTCAGTAACAGACTCAAAATTTAACATTGTGTAACACATAATGCTTCAGCTTCCAGAATTTTCTTGAGCCAAAACGTACCTGAACATGAGTTTTAAGCATTGTAACGAAAGATAGGATGCTACAATATTCTATATTCTATGTCTTTGTGTCTCAACAAATACTCCAAAGCGATATTCTTTCATTATAGTTAAGATCATCCGGCCTTCCCCACAAATAACACAAAAGAATAGTATACCTGTGTACTGTGTACATATCTAAATACAATTTTATTACCATAATTATTACCCTAGAAGGCAACCGTTGATAACTATGAGTACGCATCGACTACGTGACATATATCATTATAACAACAATAAAAAAGGAACAAAAGTCGAGGTATATCTTAACTATAGTACAATACATTTGTAAAAAGAATAACAATACTTTAAGCTGGAGCTAAACAATACTGGAATATTTGTATGCGTTGCCTATAAAAATATTAAACCTGAATTATGAATGATATGCACTTACTACACAAGTAGCGTAGATATTTGCACAATATTACTTTAACTACATTTTCATCGTATTGTAGAGTAGAGACTCTATTCAACCCCCAAAAGTTAATTTGCCACCAATCCCCTTTTGTTGTATGTACGTGTCGAGTATCTGCAATTGCAACTACCCTAGTCAATATTTTTACACTCGTCGTTAGTCACTATTGAATGCGAAAAGCAGTGAGAAATATATTACGGCGTAACGTGATTACAATTGTCACTTTTGCCGACAAACTACCCAACCAATTTGTACATGATGATACAAAAATGAATAAGAACACAAAATTTTATAGTTTATACCTGACGCAAAAAAATGATAATTTGTCTCGCCTTTTTTTATCGAAACATGGAACAATTTTGGTTTCTATTTTTTCCTTGGACTGGTTAGGCCTGGAAAAATTGAAGGCGACACAAAAAATAATTCCAATATTAAATATATGAATATGAATATTCACAATTCACAGGTATATAGGGAGTAATATTATGGCTGATTATAATATTGTGAAACCACTGCAAATCCTTAGCCTGCGGTTAAGTCAGACTTGCACTAGCCACGTAAATATATGGAAATACGAACCCTATGTAAAACATAATAAATACATCAGGAGATCGACATTTTCTAATATGGCTGTCACTTTTCTAGAGCGTCAATTATTCTCCTCTTTTACGATGGCAAGCTTAAGATATGAATTTCCTTCCAAGAAAAAAATCATGGTACAAAATATAAGTCAATAAATGTCAACAAACTATACTCCAAACTAATGTCTAGACGTACTCTATGCCTGCAAGACATATAAATATGTACGTGAATCACAGAGACTTTTATACAAATACATATGCATGTTCATAGCATAACCTTCAAACTCTAGCCTATTTTTTTAAACTACTTTTTGTTGCAACCAACATGAGCTTCAAAATGATGAAACCTAGAACACAATGTCACCAAAATCAGACAGTATAGTATTTTGATCTCGTCGTCGCTTTATTCGATTTTTTCTTACCCTGTCTTTCTGAGCATAACTGGGTGAAACATAATTTACGAACAATTGAAGAACCACCAGTCGAGCAAGGCACGAGCCAAGACTCCCAGCATGCAATCTTGCAACAATCCATAATCCCTACTTTCAAACAACTCAATATGAGTTGAAACAAAAGGATTTAGTTTGAAGATTGGAAAACTTCAAGTACATGGGCTATTGAGATGGACAAGAAAATACACATTCGATTCCACAAAGGGCTAAAGGGAATTCAAACGAGCAGAAGTCAATTTAACATTCAACTTTTTGGTTTGTCTTTTTTCAAACCTACTTGATTCAGCAAGTCGAGAAATATAAAAAGCTTCTACTATCTGAATTTTATTTGGACCAAAACAGATCATACACATACATACACATAATAACATAGACCCATGTACCCATATATATATACATATATGTATGAAAAAAGTACATAATACACCACAGCTGGTAAAATTTAAATAGAGAATTTGTTCTGTGTATTACTATATGCATACTTTATGCTTTCATCTCCCATACAATCGGGGAAAATATAAGCGAATAAAAATGTTATTTTGATCATGTATGCTTAAAATAGGCCTGCTCAGACTTGTATATCTTTTGAAATAGCAAATAAATAAAAAAGTTGAGCATGGATATTTCAGACTTCAATTCAAGTAAAATTTTAGTACGATCCTACTCCGATTTCTTTGACTTCGTTTCGTTTTTCTACATTCCAAAAAGAAGGGGTAAAATCAAGGAATAAGGAACCAACGAAGATGGAGAAATAACTTCCAGAATAAAAATTCTTACAGACTATCGGTAAAAGAAGAAAAAGACGACGACAAAGATGATGATGCACCTTCTTCCCTGCATTTTTCTTCTATATGGTTCTTTTGGGTCTGGTTTGAGTTAAAGAGAGACGATAACAAATTGCAATACAAGTAACTCGTCTTATCTTTTATTCATGCCGATCAAAATGTATGAGACGTGAAGAAGATAAGGCGAGGATGCTACGTTCTCCCTCGGAATGCTTTCTTTCATTCCTACCTTACTTTATAAACGTATCTCAGAAGTTTGTCTCCTTCTCTCTTCCACAACTTCCACGAAAACCTTATGCATACAAAAATAAATAATATAAATTTGTACATTTGTAGGCGTTCACAAATATGCACATACCCACACATTATCTAAATATTACCGTGGATACAAGACTAGCAGTACACGTGTTCTTTTTCGGTTGTACACGCACTAGCCTGATACAGTTCTTTTGCTGTCTGCTCCGCGTCCAAAAGAATCACAAACATGTATGCTCAATGCTCACTGCTGACAAGAGTTAAGTGTAAATGTGGATTTAGACATGCTTATCTATATATGTATAGATATAAAACTCACATTCGTACTGTAGCTGTTACGAGATGAAGAAATTGTAGATTACACGTATACACATATGAAAATATGAAGTAACCACAAAATAGCTGCTTCTCTGTTTCTCTGGTGGTTTATGAAGCCAGAAACCCCTAAATTTTAGCCCAGAACCTCATCCAGTAAGCAACCTTTGGTTTATTTTGTTCTTTCGATCTCACGTGCACTTTAAAAACATTCCAACGGGGAAATTGGGAAAATCACAACGTTGATTCGATGAAAAATACAAACTACAACTATATGACACCATTCCATTTCTGGCAAATTCTTGTTTCTGTTTTGAAATTAAAGAAGTGACAACAAAAAACAGGATTTTTAGAAGAAAAAAAAATCAAAACTAGAGCAAATTGTATACACGTGTGATTCCTAGCAAATGATATAATATCAATTTCAAGAAAATTTTAGCCAGGAAATCAGTCTACACAACATTGCTTTTAAAATTAAAAATCTTTGTACAGATATTTCTTAACTCCGAAAACAAAATGGGGTGCAATAGATAAGTATTATCCCTAATTATGAAGTGTACGCTCACATTTTCCTCCTATAAGTAACATTATATCCACTTACAACTCTCATCGTAGCACATATAATTATGCGAAGTCAAAATACACATAGTGATACATGAAAAAATGTTTAAATGACAGAGATAATAATAGTACATGACAAACTAAAGCTAAAGATAATTTGATAGCGCATGTATCTTACGCTTCTACCTCACATACAAGTAAAATCCGTTCATGTATATTGATACTTTTTCACACAAAAAAAGAGTGCAACTGGTGCCTCAATTGCAACAGTACTAAATTAGTAATTTCTGAGCAAAGATAATGTCAAATTCCTTTGGTATAATGTTTCATGAATAATAACAAATTAAACTTATGAAAGAATTTAAAAAAATTAAACAAAATAGTTCGAAGGCAATAAAACTATTTACATATTATATGAGACGAAGCTAAATGAAACTACAAAACCTTTTTAGATTAATTCTAATGATTAAATGGTCTGTTGGACTGCAAGCATGTGAAGCACACTATTAATTCATAAATCTTTATTTTGAGCCAAATGCAGATGGGAGAAAAGAGAGATGAGACGAGGAAAAGACTACGAGCTTCATTAATAAATGCCCCGTTTTTCTCGCTGCGAAAAGAAGAATTCTAAATGTTCTATGCATAAAATACATAAATTATTCAGTTCATAAGCATGAGCCATACAACAGATCTATGCTCATCTCAACATCACCTATCTCATAGTAAAAGAGGTTCTCTTTCTCTCATTCACTATCTCTACCGTTCTTCTCATATTTCTTTATTTCTCCCTGTATAATCCGCTCGTTCCGAGGAAAACGAATCTCTGTACTTCTGTCGTACTCTGCCTTCCCTTGATATCTATCCATATCCATTCTCTTCATGGTTTCCCCATAGGATCTATAATGGGTGCTCTTTTTTGGCAGAGTATAGGGCTTTCAACAAACGAACGATTATGCCGTAGAGGTTAATGCAAAATTTCGATTTTTCCTATCCTGTCCTCGTCCTTAACACTGGAAAGAGGGAGGCAGATGTTGAAACTAGTTTAAGACCAACTTGAACTTTTTCTTCTCCCCCTTTCCTCTTTTAGTTCAACCTACTACTTCTAGTGTTGATACTAGTAGAAAATCCATTTACATTCGTCTTTCCCTCTTTACTTAATCAAGAAAAGCTAGCTAGCTTCTGCATGTCTTCATTTTGAACGTCTTAAATTCACCTTTCTCTTTGTATTTCTTGTTCCCATTACTCGTTGTCTAAAATGTAACCTGTGAATTGGTATAGTATTAAAATTTTCTTTTACGTTTACTTCCTGTCTCTTTTGGAGGGATTGAGAAAATCCGCAACTTTTTCCATAAACTCTTAATAGGAAACAAAAGGTACTAGAAGTTTGCTTTCTTCTTTCAAACATTGTTGAGCTATAGAACAAACCTTAGAGACAAGACTTCTCCCTCACATCTTACATATTGCTACATACAATAAGGTGAAGTAAACTGTTTATGCATGCAATATACAAACCTACAACTGATAATATAGCGCTAGGTACTGAAGAGAGAGTCAGGACAGCACTCCGGAAAATGTGAGAAAAATCGTCCTTTCAAGCCCACTTCTTCTTCCTATGTATCTTTCTTGGCTAATACTATTTTTTTAATGCGATCTTTCTACGAAAAACAAACTCCGTGATACTCATACACACATAGCATGTTTTTCAAACTTCACTTTCTATTCTCTAGGCGCCCATGAAGATTTAAAGTGCGTTTTTTTACTTTAAAAAGTTAAACCTCTGCACCTTTCTGTGTTTTATACATTTACATTCAATACGTACTAAATTCCATGGACGAAACCTAGGGGTTTAAAATCATACTTACACTTTGATTATATACAGAGTATACATAAATACGTACACACTTTATTCTACTTAACTTTTCCCCATCTTCTTTCTCCACACAACTGAATCAACCAACCAAGTAGCAGACAATCCAATAAAAATAAAATATATACTGTATGTAAAAGCGAAGCTCGATAGTGTGTCAAAACAAATGTACGGAGCGACGTAGTATTTCAAAATATATTACTTCATTGCCAGACCTTTGTCAAACCCCAAACCCTCTCTACTTTTTTTCTCCTGTCATATCTTGTTTTCACTTGAGAATCTATAGTGGCTTTTAATCATGTATGCATAGTATCAGAAGGAATATACTTACAAAACAAAATATGTTTCCCTTGTCAGAGTGAAGTACTAACCTGCATTCACACTCCGCTGGCTTAGCTGCAAGCGGCAAGCTCTCCGAAGTCTTTTATAATAGATTGAATGAGCCATACAAAGTGCGAGAGAAGGCACGGGAAAGTACAAATCGACTCATCTTTTTAGCTTTATAAAAACCGTTTTATGCAATGTGTATAGAGCTGCATATGCATATTTTCGAGGTTCTCGTCTTTGCGCACGTGTTCTGTCTTTTTAACTATAAAGGCATACAGCTACATTTTAGATATGCACACAAAACTAGTTATACACATCGACACCATAGAATAACGTAATAAGCTCTTATAAGTAATATATACTCTAAGACAGATATTTCTGTCTTAATTTCTCATGTATGAATAAGATATTCAACCATCGCTTGCACGCCGTGCTGCTTCCATTGTGTAACATGTAAAAAAACCAAACAAAAAACCATCATAAATAATTTTGTAGTTATTTAATTTATACCAAAACTTTTACTACGTTAAGAAAATAGCCCGAGATTAAGATGACATCATTTTTGTTTGTAGAAGCACAATAATTGTTAAATAACTAACCTTTTTAAATACAACAATACGAAGAACTTGTCCATGTGTAGAACAGATGGTGTGTAAAACATCCTGTAAAAAGAGAAAAAAATAAATTTGTTAGCTAAAACAACCAGTAAAGTAAGAGTGCGATAATGCGAGACTTCCAAAAGTAAACAATCAATCAATCATTCTTCCTTTTATTTTTTACCATTTGTGATGAAAAATACTATGCTACAACACTATGCGGCTGATGCGACTTACAACACCACAATCTAAAACTGCCGACTATTTCAATAATGTAAACAAAGGCAAAAAAAGCCACTGACTCTATCTTTACTAAATGGCTGAAAAAAGGATTTAAAGCTAGAAATAAAAATGAATACCACGTTCCAAGAATAAACGACGAACTAGAAAATAATTTCCAAGAAATGACGAAGAGCGAAGACAATTTCGATTTTAAGTATACAATAGAACCTCCTGCGCACAGGACTCAACACAATAAGCCCTATACATAATAAGTAATAAGCATCCAGTTAGTTTTGAATTGAAAGCTTTACAGTTACATTTTTGTATCAGAATTTAATGCTAAAGCTTAGTGTCTTATCCAGGAAAATTCGCTGGGTCGTAAAATGTTTTGATTTAGAAAAATTTTGAATAAATAATTCCGAGCTATCGGGGTTCTACTGTACATGCATGCATTTAAAAACCAATATATTCGGTTTTAAATAACACACTGAACGTGCATAAAAAAACTGATAATTTGGTGACATTACAAAAAGTTCAGGTAAAAAAGTCCAAAAGCAATATTTATCCACTATTTTAAAAAAGCTTTGTAGCGTTACACTTACATACATAACACTTTATAACTCATAACACGCTCAAAGGCAAAGAAATCATAACAAAATAGTTGCCAACATAAACGCAAGCAACATTTGAGCGTCGCAGGTTCGTTGCATTCCTCTTGAGCCCAGTTTTGATATTCCCCTTTCTCTCCTTTTCTTTACCCGTTTGTTCTACAAACTTTCTCTCTTATATAACAAAGTATGAAGCCACAACATTCTATCATGTTTTCACATATGTAGTTCCAAAACAACCGTCAACTAAAAGCTTTAAATTTTCATCGCCAATAACAAAACAAAAAATAAAGCAATTTTATCAGCTTGCAAGTAGCTTTATCATAAAGTTATATTTAACAGTTTTCCATTGGAAAGCTAAATGCCAATTTTATTTATTTATTTGTATATTCCTGACTTGGTTTAAGAACTACCGATCCTGAAAGTCCTAGTTGTATTGGAAGTATGATTAAAAACGTATTTAACTTTGAACTTATAATGTAATTAACATAGCATGGGTATATTAGCGTATCTGAAAATGTATGATCAGCTGAACTGCTCCTTTTCTTGCACGGGTCGATATGTTGTGTGTTGTGTTGTAAAAAATAACATGAATACCCTCGATTTGCAATATTCCCCACGCTTTTCGCCACTATGATTTTACAATAGTTCGGGATCTTCCATACTTTCTACTTCTATACAACATATTTTATGCATGTGATATAAGAATAAACAAAAGAAATATGTATTGTGTTTATGAATCAAAAGTAATATACTTACTGTAGTTATCGGATACATCGGGTTTAGGATAGTAACAAGTAGAATATGATTGACTCGCTCTGATTCTTCCCTGTAAAAACGAAAGAAAAGTTTATTAATATCATTAGTTGTCAACTTTACATACGTACATGTAGTTACATCATATTGTCTTCGATTTTATCAAACTTTTAAACAATTCCAGCATCATTAAAACCTCTATTCAGTGTGACTGCTATGTGTTGAACAATCATGTCAATAAGGATTGTACATAGATACATGATGTAACACAGTGTTGATACAGCGCATTATACAAAGTGGTGGAAACAACTGCATGTTACACGACAGTATACAGCAATGACTTTTGTGAAACAAATTAAAATTATCGAAATTTTTGTGAGACTTAAAAAGGGTAGCTTGAGATAGGCTTCGTTGGTTCGAATATTATCCAACCGCTTACAACCTCAGTTTCTTTTACGTTATAGTACATATTAATCTAGTTTATATTGTTTTCCGCATTTCCTCGATTATTTTTTTGAGACTTATTCTTTAAAATCCAAACCATATAAATACCAAAACATTTCTATAGTTTCGACCAGTTCTCAAGAAATTCACATGAATACTCCAAATAGTTATGCATGTGAAAGTTTAATACACCTGAAACCTGAAAAGCATAGGCAAATTTTATTCTATCATGTAGCTTACTTGCTTAGCTTGTTAAAGAAAACAGAGTCACTTATCGCCTGTATTATGGACACATAAATTAATTTCGTATTCCAAAGCTATCACTTTAAAAAAACTTTTGGGAGTAAATTCTAAATTTAATTACTGAAGTTCTTGGAAAATATCATTCCAATTCAGTAACTTCTATATAACACCCATAGCATCATAGTCTTTAGCTTAGATTACATCGAATTCAAATACACGATCTACTGCGAAATTCCTTTTTTATGTGGTTGAAATACGGACGAAAAAGTAGGATAAAAAAGACAGAAATGTCGTACTTAAAATAAAATAGATCGGACATGCCAGCATTACTAATAAGAAATGTTAATAGTAGATCCTAGCTAGCCTTTTGTAAAATAAGGTCAACGTTTATTTTCTGGGAACACGACGACAAAGTTGAAGCTCCGGCTTTGCATATGAGTCGTGTTAACGAAGAGCGATTGCCGACTTTGACGTCAAGGATCTCGTCAGCGGAATAGAAAACGCATATA
>JAQIVE010000867.1:0-30462 GCA_034698285.1 Sminthurinus bimaculatus | reverse complement strand
GAAGTAAGGAAAAAATTGTTGCAAACTACCTGTGACACCACTTTTCCGGCACCATCTTTCGGGACTAATGGTCCCTGTTTACGCCTTTATTTAAGCACATTAATTTTTATGTGTGGTCTTTTGCAGAGGCCAAAGTCTGCAGTAATACTCGCCGGAGTTTGGTACCGATCGAAAAACTCCAGAGGGAAAAATGGAGCAAAATGTCAACTTGCGATTTGCGTACCGCCATGGATTCATGGAGGTCAAAATTTTGGTCTTGTAAAAACATAAATGGCGACAATGTTATGTTGTAAAAATAAGTTGTAAGCCACACAGTGTACTCTGTTTAAATCTTAAATACGGACAAAGTTCTCTAAGAAAAACTCAAGATATCGGGGGAAATGTTTGTTGCAGAAATTATTTGTCACCCTGTATGTATTATAAATATCCATTGTCATCATGGCCTTTCTCATATATCCATTGAGTACATAATATTTTAAGTAAAAAGTAAATGTCAAAGTCCTATCGACTATCCAATGTATAACCTGGACAGATCGATTAATGAGATTGACTCAGATAAGGGAGAAATGATGGGAGAAGAAAAAGACTCATAAAAGTTGTAAAAAAACTGTGTTTTTTCATCCACCTTCACGTAAAAGTCGGTAAATATTATGCTTGTATTGCACTTTACGATTATCATTATAATAATGACAAGCACAATTATACCAAAGTAAGGAGAAAATGAAGAGGGGGAAAAGGGTAGAAATAAAGAAAGAAAGTCCTTTTAAAACTTTTTCTGATGCACCAAAATGCTATTTTATCTTCTCCTTCCTACAGGCTGACATGCAAAGCTTGAATTTGACTTTTAGATCCCCTTTCCTATATAGCTGTACTACATAAAGTATCTTGATTCAAAAAAGAAGAATAACCAAGTGCATTTGGTATGATTATGTATGTCAACTTTGTGCAGTCATGATGATGATAACACTTAGCGAGCAATTTGGACCCCAAGTTGCATTGTCAATTGGTCATTTTGGATCTCGTAAAATGCAACTACATAATGTGAATGGTTTTATAGTGTGCCACAGTCACATCTAATTACGAATTTCGAATACACATACGAATTACGGATGGAAACGCCAGGGGAAAGTGCGATCTTGTGCAATTTACAATGTACAAAAAAGAGGACAGCATTTGACTCTCTTTTTTATTCCAATTGCTTGTGTCATTGAGCATAAAAATCGTGTAATGCCTCGTAATGAGTTGTCCAACTGACTCCAAAACATGGACCATCACTTTGGGTTCCCCAAGACACATAATATTCAAAGCATCATTGTACGTATAGGAAATGCTAATGATAAAAGTTTTCTGACAACCTTATCCTCCTCTTATATATTTCTTGCTCCCCCTCTCATTACATTTCTATTCTATATTTGAATTTTGGGCTGTTTCGTGTAATCTGCTGAGTGACTGTGCATGTGCAAGTATGTGGTACACGTAATATGTGATTAAATCTCCTCAAAATGTACAAACATACATTCAATTTCAATTTTGAGCTTGGAAATCTCTTAACAAGCACCAAGAAACTCATCATCGGTCGAGGAAACTCATATCATTACATTAAATTAGACATTACATAATTCAAGACCAAGTACATGATAAATTTTAACTATGTATAAAAAGGAAGGAGAATTGAGTATTAACAAAAACTATACACAAAATAACATAACATAATTTCGAGCCACCGCGTGAGCTCCATGGTTTCAACCAGCATGAACACACAGTTTATTTTCAATCCCCCTTTATACCAAATCCACATTGAGAATATACTTGGCAATAATAATATACTACATGGCTCTGGCTGCAGTAATGTATAATGTACTCTCTTTCTCTCTCCCTTTCTTTATTTCTTTCTATCTCTCTCTCTCTCTGTATAATACTTTCTAAACCAAATAAATTCCCTGAGTTTTCCATAAAGCTTCTTTTCTCCTTATACACATTATGCACACAGAAATTTGTACATAGATACATTGAATCGCTATTTAGTTGAGTATTTCGTGTGTTATGTCTACGTCGTTTTCCTGAGACCTCGTCGTCCTTCTTCATCTTCTTTCTCTATGTAGATTTTGAGCTCGAACCTCCTTTTCTCGTTTGCTTCCTTCCCAAAATAACCGATGAAATTGAAAACCTCTTGACTCACTAAGTCAAACCGAAAATGAAGGAGGAAAGCTAAAGCTATATAGGATGGAGTACGGAGTGTGTGAAACTGCAAGTAAAAGCTTTTCTATTTTACATACATTCATTTTACACACAAATACGAATACAAATATGTATACAAACATGCCATGAAACTTGAACAACTTGAACGTGAACAAGCCAAAAACTGCACAAATAGATACAAAATACAAACCAACGTCTATTTTGTATTATGCCAGATAATTTGAAAAAAATTGGAGACACACATGCAAAAGCTTGTCACTCGTCCACATTATCTTGTGTGAGTATTCCAAATGTTTACAAAAGTTTACGGTTAACGGAGTTGTTGTAATAAGCATCTGTATACATATTTCAAGGGGAAAGTTGTGGTACTGATACAATACACAATGTGTACAAATTGTAATACATATTGGTTTTTTGGTATTTTCTCGGACTAAATCAGCATTTCATGTTATGTTCAGGGTGGAGAAATGCACTGTAAATTGTCACAGGCCACATGACATTAGTTGAAAGGCTTTGAAGAATACAGATATACAACATAATAGACAGTGTATACAAATAATAATAGATGAATATCTATGCATCGATATGGTATTCTACGTATCGGTTGGTAGTACAAGCTTAAACGAACCATTGTCGAACAAAAAGACGTAAAAAGAGGAGAGAAAAGGGAGGGTTGGGGCTTGGTCAAAAACCAAACTCAAAACCAAATCGGAATCACCCTCTCAATCAACTCAAGGGCCGAGAGGGACAAATACGTACAAATTGGAAATTTTTCGTTCAATGATCAACGACGGTGGCGGCAGCAGTCTCTATTGAACAAGTCGTGTGTCTATGTCCATCGACATTCTGATTCTCTATCTTTGTCGTATCGGATAGACGTCGACTTGAACATTTCCTATCCGTATATCAGTCAGTAAGAGCACGCATTTTTACAAATTATAATATGTAGTGCGGATGATAATAATAATGATAATGAAAAGGAAAGGAACAACTTTTAGCCCAAGCTCCATGTTTTCAGCGAGAAAAAAGAGAAATAGGGGCTCATCGCTCCATATCGTCAATCGCCAACCGCTCATTATGGTTCCGTCCCCAAAAATAAAGTAAAAGGGAAAATACGAATAAAATCGCATGATGTACGAATTTCTGGAAATGGAACAAAGTGAATGTGTAATTGACCAAGACGAGACAAGTCAGCGTGATTCATTCCCTCCCTCACTCTTTCCTTTATCCTTTGTATTTCATATATATACATTTTTTATATATATAAATATATATATATATTCATTCATTATTCTTCTCCCTTGTTGCATTATGCATAGTAGATGTGCATATTCCACGGTGAAAAGTACGAATTAGAGAGTTACAATGGAATCAGTCGACAATCCTATTAATTATAAGCTTAACCCAATCAATATCTATCATTTATCTATTCTCATCCGATTCGACGTTTCCTTAATTTTGGAAACATTGTGTGCATATTATATGCATTGTCATCAACAATACCTAGCATGTTTCCTAGCTCCAATTGCTCATGAGGAAGCATGAATCTGGGTTTTCATCAAAAACTAAAACTTTTTTCTTGCTCGCCTAGTGGTTTAATTACATAGTACAAAAAAGATTGAAACAATTCATAATTATTATTGTTGTCTTGTGTAGAAAAATTCAATGTTGTACTTGACAGGATTGAAAACATTTTACATAAGAGGAAGAGTGAAAGAACATGTAAACGACTTTTCATCCATGACACAAAAAATGTAAAATTTGTTACACTCCGTCATTTAATCTTGACGATTGATCTCCGGCTGTTCACATAAATTTACACACTGACGCGAGAAAATAATTCACTGGAATTCTAACACTAATCCAAACACATTAAGTCCATACACATTGTATAGGTAATACATATCATATTATGCATATTTTGATCATGGATATACTCTTTAGTATTGTATAACATATATTATGTATCTATACATACACAAGTGATATAAAGCCGCCGGACTACAATAAAATACAGCATAAAGGGAATACGATTGTGAAATATTATTTGTCAACTCGATTATTGTGCCCCTACATTGTGTGAGGGAACAAAGGAGTGATTGTGCATACTCATCGACTCATGACAAATACGTAAATATGTCTTGTCATAGATAATGAATAAATTACACATTATATTATGTCCCATGTGCATACACTATGCATTTACAATCACAATTGCTGCGAATTATCAACATGAGTAAAAATACAGACATGCTTAAATGACTCTGTGAAATGAGTAATGGAATTTCCTTGGTATTCAATAAGAAAAAAACCCTATTATTTAAAGTTTACTCAAAGCCATGCATTCTATAAAAATCATCAGTTCCATATAAAAGTCTTTAATCACATCATTAAGTTCATGTTGCCACAAAACAAATGAGTTTCAATAAAAAGTACTGAATGAAAAATCCTTTGAAAATTTCGAATTTTTGCACAAAAAAAAATAATGAAAATTTGTATAACTAACATACATATACATAGTATACATTATACATACGTATTACGTATTTCAATATTCGTATAAACTTCTGGTACAGTTGGAAATAAACTAGAGAAAAATATTTTTAATCCTAATATCTATCACAAATGTAGATGTGGACTCGGCAAAATAATGAATTAGAATTTAGAAATAATGAATTTTTCTTTTCCAGTCGCAATAATATCGTCATAATACATAATAATAGCAAACCATGTGAGCAAATTGAATGAGGAAGAAGTAGACCAGTTATTTAAGTGTAACTGAATCAAATGAGCGTAAAATATGCAGTAAACATACACTACATAGATACATTGATATTATTCGCATGCTTGCAAGTATGAAGTTCAATAGAGAGAAGTCCGCTTAACATCAATCAAAAGCTCATTCTGCCAATGACGATAAATCATATCACACTAACATAAATATACACAAACTCTAACTATAGTTGAGAGTTGAGTGCTGTATATTTGCTTTTTCAATCTCTTCTATTCATCACCGGCAGTATGCTTCATTTCATTCATTTTATTGTACTGGGAACGTACACACCAATGACATTGGCGAGGTTGCGAATTATGTCATACGTACTTTTATAATAGATAGTAATTACTACGGTTTGCAGTTATTATTGTGGCGAAATTTCACAGTTTAAGGAGGATCAAAACACGCCTCGATAATCGTTATGATCTTTAAGAAATCATTGCCAACACCGAAAGCCAAAAATGGAGTAACAATTATAATTATTATTCTACAATTTTAAATATGAGTTGAAGACGGTACAGCGTTTTATCTCATTAAAATTAAATTAAAATACTTCTACACCAATAAATAATGCCGGCAAAGCGAATTATGGACTGAAAGGTCAGATGAATATTCATACCTTGTTTTTTATAGATTTCATGCGAGGTTTATCTGGGATCAACTTTTCATCGGGGCATATTTTTCCTTTATTATTATGCTATGTATTTGTAATAAACTATTTTATGAATTTGACATCGTTCTAAATTTTAAATTTTACGATTATGAGCATTAAACTTACGCTTCATCTTTAAAATTTAGTCTAAATAATTAGTTAATTTATTAAACAATTTTTTTGAACCGTCGAAAAAAATTAAGGCATTCCACTTTCAACTTTAAAAAAGAAAATGATGTGTATGTTCAAAAATGCAGTCTTATATTTAACTTTTCCCTCGATTTACATAATATATATATTTGTTTATTTGCAATTCAGATATTTGTGTTGGTGCACCCATCCCAGTTCATTCCAGTTACTCTCATCTCAAATGGTCGTATACATACACATACATTGCTTCTGCCATTCATTTCGAGTTCATACCATCAAAAGGCCATTATATATGATCGCCCAAGGATTCTGTTAATCCCTTTATTTGCACATGAGTAAGTTGATGTTGATTTTAGTCTGTTTAATGCTTATCTCACTAATCGCCTCTTCAACTTTTTCCCTTCGCAAAGAAGGCGGACTGACTTGACTTGTGCATTGTGAGTAGTGAGAGTGACTGCCCGTCCATCTCCATTTTCTAACAGCATGTTTCAATACACATCCAAACTACACATTTTATATTAAATTATAGCAAGCCGTATAGTTATCATACATTTTTTAATGTACAATAAAATTCTGTGTGTGTTTAAAATATTGATATACATACATACATAGATTAGATTTCATGTATTTCGCTTAAACTTGTTCGTACTGTTATTTTTCATCAATTTCATCATTCACCATGAGATTTAAGCTTGAAATATCAAATAAAAAATACAGACGCAATATCAAATCCCTACTTTGTCCTTTTTTCCAAAATACATTTGCCATTTGATAGCCATATGCCATTTGTATCTTCTCAACTCAAGTCACACCAAAAGTCACACACAGTCAAACTTCAATCATCAACCACCATACTGTCAGCACTATTTTCATCTCCCTCCATGTTTTTCTTCCTTTTTTCTCTTATCCTCGTATAGTGAACTCTCCATCTATTTTTGCAAACATCAACATAGCAAAAATGGAGCCAGTGTGTATCTATGTATGTAGTTGAAAGGGTACACATTTTTCCATGGAATATCATGTTGTATAGGATTACCGACAAAGATATTATGTTATTATATCTTGGAGTTAGTACAGCAAGCATCGTCAAAGTCAATGCATATTTCGTCATCGACTACTTTTTTCCATATATTTGATACTGGGCAAACATAAAATGTCTAGTGAAGAACTTTCAGCGTGTAATATTATAAAAACAAGTATATAACATATAACTATTATGATATACACAGACAGACGTTACATATTATATCGTAAAAAAGTGTTCAATCCTGTGTATATATACACGAGCAAGTGATAGGTTAAAAGTTACAAGAGTGTTACAAGCACTGCCCATTATTCTGTATCTACATAAGTACAATACATACACTACACAAGTACATAGTATTTAGGTAGGAGCTTTTGCCTTTGCTTCTTTTCCTATTTATACATATGAATGAATAACAATAGAAAACATACGAGTGGAGTACAGACCATCTTCTACACAACCAGAACTACGGTTGCACGGTACATGATATAACATCATATGTATAAAGAGGACTGAGACTCGAGCTTGAATATTACGAGCAGAAAATATATATCCAAATTGTCTACGTGACCTTCAATTTAATCATGTTGTAACTAAGTGGTGGTAGTGGTGTAGGCTGCAGTTATTTTATGACGATGTTCCACACTGTTTGCTCATTCCCTTTTTACTCGGCACATACTTCAATGATTGCGTCTACAATACATTATATCATGGATATTATTGTATTATATCGTGTTTACATTTTAACGTTGCTTGAAACTCGATCATATTTAGCGGGAATTAAAGCATATTAAATACAATATAATGATAATAATATTTTGCATCGTACACTTAATATTAAACATTTATTGTTTCATAATTCCCGCTAAGTATCATAGGGCGACACTGATACGTAACGCCTGGTGTATATACGTAAATACAATTTACTGAATTGTCATACATGGTTATTATAAACTTCACTTTTATACCATACAGTGTGAAAAAATGTATAAAAGCTGTTATATTTTACGTATTATTATTGTCTTGGTACTAGTTATTTGAGGCTAAAATTTGTGCAAAAAGGAAGAGAGCTTAGAGCTAGAGTTGCAGTTTGCAAACGCCAGAGAGGATGTGGTGGAGCGGCATAATACACATGTAATTGTATAGGTATAGCACATAGTATGTGATACCGTGAAACTTAACTGCTAGTTTGCTGCATTATGCATTATAGATATTACGTAGTTTTAAGTAGTTTCTACATGTATCTTGTACACATTTATTCTGCAGAGGATTCTTATGCCTAATGTAAAAATATATACACTTAAACTTTATGTACCCGGCAAATACGATTAAAATGCAAATTTAGCATAATAATAAGAAACTAAGAGATGCAAGCCTATAATTAAAATTTGAATGCAAAAAGACGAGGAAAATTGTACATACAGCACACAGTGTCTATGATTCAGAGACGCGTTTCGTAAACAGAGACATTGTCCAAGTCTATACATCTATACACAACCGACAATAGTGAGTGAACAAGCATTTTGCTGCATTTTAAATAGCATTTAGTTTTAATTTTTACACATCATGATGCATGTACATGACGGAGACGAATTGGAGATAAATAGACAAAGAGGAGTACAAAACGTTTCTGTGCATGTAAAATGAGTTTCTTTATCGTTCAATACAATGCAGTGCAATATTTGCGTTGTCCTTTTCAATGCACCAAAAAGTTCCTTAAGCTCTGCGTCAAGTTGATAATTAAGACTCTTTTCGTATTCTCTATCCTCTTTCTATTCCTTATTCTACTGCTTTTAACTTTTCTGTCAAATATTTTTATACGCCTCCATTTGGACTTGGGCTTTGGAATTTTGGCATTTGGCCTCAAGTATCACAACAGCAACAACAACAACAAGACAAGCTGCATAATCCATAACATAACATGAAAAATTCCATTTAGGCGATGACCAAATTCTGCCTCATTCGCCAGAGATCAGCAGTGTAATATCATCATCCTTCAATCTTTATATTCATATCAAAAGTAACAAATACGAGTATAACTACATGTACATGTGGGTAAGAGTCGTCATCATTCATCTGGTCATTTAATACTTTTTTCCTAGCTGTTAAAACTTGAAACATGTGCACATTGTACAACATTCTGAGAAATGTAATATATATAAGGCAAATAGTATGATCCGTCAAAATTCACAAAAACTGACTGTTGTACATTTTATATAAACATAAAAGGTATACACACAACAGTTTCAGTCAGCTATTATGCACTACATATATTATATCCATACACATTACTCGCTCATTATCATCATCGTTAGCATGTGGCACATTTCAGCCATCAGCCAGGTGGACTTTCCATAAATTAAAGTAAATGCTCATAAACTCTTTTTTACTTTTTATGCATTATTGCTTTCATGATATGATGTGATATGATATGTTTGCAAACATGTGGAGAGTCCTTTAAAAAATTTAAAACATGATTGAGCAATTCTTAAGGATAAGTTTTAGAGAGATCATAATAATTATAATTGCATTATATGTCGTGCGATATTTCTTGTACTTGTAATAATTATTTAAAAGACTCATAATAATTGTAATTGCCCACTGACTTTTATGGAAAAGTAACCATATAACAGATTTGAATGTATTTTAATTTCCATCAGTGCAATATTCTGCAAAACAGAAAAGATTCATAAAAAAGTTCTTTTGTAGGTTCACCGTCATGGTACAACATCGCTAAAAGGCTCATGATAATGAATCCCATTTAAACACGAAGCACTAAATCAATCAAAATTATAGTATGTAAAGTAAAATTAGTCTTTAAAATAAGACATAAAATAAAACCATAACCTTTTCCACGATAATCAACATAAATATTCCGTTTAATTTGAACTGTCGTCCAGTCACTAACGAACTCAATGTTTTGGTATTGTATAACAGTACTTTTCGGTTTGAATGACCTATGTCGACAATTCATGTCTAAGGTTAATAATTTTCATAAACAGAGTTGGTATACAACAATCCAATACAATATATACGCAGTCTTATTTTACAATGATCAAAATAATAGTCTAGTTCTGGTATTGGGTTGGGATTTGAATCTTCAAGCAAATGAGCTATTAGCCCATAAATCCCAATGGGATGTTCATATTACTCCGGGGACTTTAATTAAGTCGAATCGACATCAGATATACAGGTCGGTGGACTAAAACGGAGGACAAACCCTCCGTCGGTTGGTTTAGAAACACCACCTAATATTTAGCAAGCCCAAAATATTTTTAACAAGAAACTCATACATTTATGTATTATGTATTGGTTACAAATCATTACAAAGAGCTTCAACATGAAACGTTCCAGCCAAAAGAATAAACCAGACTATTAATGTTATGCATAGGGATAATAAAAAAAGATTATATAGTAAAGGCCGCGACGCATACGCACAGTCAAGCAAGGGAAGTGACGCGAAATGGAAAATTGTCAACATCTATGTATATTATCTAGTTTGTAATGTGGAATGGAGTATCAGGAAGAAAAACAAGTTGCTCCTCCATTTCTCTCCCTGGACATGTATCGATGAGGAGCAAAAAGAATAGAATAGAACAGAATAAGAATTTGAAAAAGGGAACACGAACACGAGCTGAGGCAAGTACACAGAAAAATGGGTGTATTTTGTGCTTTGAAAGGTCATGAAGAAAAAGTATAGAAGAGACGCCAAAGCAATACACACAAGGAATTCGGGTCCTCATTTGAGCTTGAGAATAAGTTTGAAGTTTATCAATAAATAACAACTACTTTTTTCCAACGAGACCCACAGAGAAGACGACGAAACCGAAGAAGAAGCCATTCAACATTCAGTCTTATTTTTCGAATAGTAGAATCTCGATCCTCAATGACTAGGCCCCCTTTAAAATCCTAAGCACTCTACTAACACTACGTACTACACTCGCTATATCACATTATAGAGTAACACTGCTGATATATCTGTATCTATATGTACATATGCACGTATGCCTGTTGTAGAAAAAATGGGGACTTGTCCCTTCAAAGTTATTGTATATTTTGTGTATCGTACGATGTATATTAGTCCGCCGTCTTCGCTCGTCGTACATTTTACCATGGTTTATAGCATCAATTTTCATTTTTTCATGTCCCGCTCTCTTATAATACACAATGCGTACATTTTTTTTCTTTTTTCTCTCCATCCACAATAATAGGCAATAATATAATAAATTTATCTGTAGAATTTTCAGTGTAGGTACATGTAAACTTTTTTCTCCATTGGTACATTTGTCTTTACTTTTTTATAGCTTGAATCTTTTCCATGTAAGCCATAAAATGCGCCAAGAACGAGACTTACTTTAACTCAATACAAGATTCTGGATGCATTTCGTGAAAAATAGAATAAAAATATACACATATGTATGTACGTTGTACACACAAATGCATTGTGCATCTTGGATAGCAAGAAATGGAATGGCATCAAAGAGAGAGAGAGAGAGAGTTCTGAATCTAAATCTGAATCCAAGTTTTCTCAGACAACCATAATTCTTTCTCTACTCTTGTTAACAATATAATGGATTTCCAAATATGCGATGCACAAAAATAAGTTTTCATCCATACTTTCTACTTTCTACACGACACAAACTCTATTTCTATACCATTCAACTTTGCTAACTAGAATCTTGGATCGAGGATAAAAAGCAGCTAAAAAGTACAAAACGTGAGAATCCAAGATGGGTCCTTTCATTTTCCTCAATTTAATCGTTGCTTGACTTTTCGAATTTTAGTATTTAAAATAAAAAAATAGTCTCTTTTATCTACCTTTCGCTCACTAATCAAATTTTCAGTAACAATTTCTCTAGAACAAAAATTTCAAAACCAAGCATAATCTGGATATGCTGTGCCAAAACACCGCCATCACCTTGCGCCGCACATTCTAAACTTTTTTAAATTCTCATACATTCTAAATAGGTTTATGTAAAAACCTTAAAATTTTTCTGTAGAAAAAATCCACGAGCATTGAACATTGTCCAAAACGTTAAAAGCCACCCTATATCATCAATGCATTATTCCCAAACGGAAATAATACTTTCCGCTACGGCATAAAAAACAACTAGTTACATATGCATGAAAATAAAAGGTATGTTCCATACAAAAATTTGGAATTCCTGCAGTATGTGTAATGACAATGTACATACTACATACACAACAGAACTTTTTGAGCTTGCAATACAAACGCTGTATGTTATACATTATACTTCAGATCAGAAAAGGGAGAACGTTTTTTCTAAGACACGATAGAATACTAATATATAATAATACTGCATGGATTCAGAGAGTAATGTAATTCAAGATCCCTGTGCTATGCATAGATATAATGTTATTTCAAAATTCAAACGTTCATCTCCCTCCGCATTTTTACCGTCACATAATACTAGTAGATATTTATACCACTATTAGTTCATACTTGCTCACTATTTAAAACCTTTAAAATAGACGTACATAGGAGGAAGAACAAAAGAAAAAGACAGAGCCTCAGGTATGTATTATACAGTGGTAGTAAAACAGTATGATACAAAATAAAAATAAAAGTTTTCCATATACAACGCTGAATTTCACTTAAAAGCGTATATAGCATGCATATATATATATAGAAAGAGATATGAATTTTTTCACTGGGTCTTCATAACTCAAGTTTATGGATAAAAATGAGTTATGGAAAGTACATTGGGACTTTCTAATAGCTCCAAAAGTAGTTCCCTCTCTCACTCATTCTCTGTTATGAGCAAGTTTAGTTCAGTATATGTACTAGAGTTGAACTCGGACTTGCTTTGCCTTGCTATTTGGTGTGATGGTAGTTTGAAAGCCTCCGAAAAATTCCCGATCTCGCCTTCCTGCCCTACAAACATAAATCTTATACGCTTCCTCAAACAACCTATATAATATATACATGCATATTTCTACATTACATACAAAACATACACGTGCATAATGATTTTATTTCCATACATACATTCCATATCAGCGATAGAATGAGTGTTTGCATCAAGAAAGCAAGTTTCCACTCTCCCTCCACACTCAGCCAATTATTCAGGTCCATCCAAAGAAGAGTCCACCCAAAGTATGTTCGTACATCATAATATTATACACTCGTCTATTATCACTATTATTATGCATGGTATTATGTAATAGAGTACGACCAGTACGGTGTTTTTGGTGCGTGTGTATTATAATTTTGATGGTGCTAACACTCCTACTACAGACGAGAGTACAACTACTCGCACACAAACACACATCATACAGCCACACATCCACTGTTTTCTATTTTCCGTTCCGTTCAACGATCAATCCAAAATCCAAAACCAAGACAAGTTGCGTACTTGTTTGCTTGCTGGAAGTCGGTTCGTGAGAAAACGCTATGAAAAATTGAAACAGGAGGGGATCCACAAACACACACCGATACATTTTCCATCTATTATTACACTCTTTATATATATAGTCCGTAATACTTTAATACTTTTCCGATATCTCAAGTATGTATAAAGTACGAATAGTCAGAAAAACGGAACAAGTTAAAAGAAGAAGTGAAACGCATGTATAATATATTATATAGAAAAGGCGGATGGTCTCAAGACTCAAGTCAACTTTGGGAAGCTTATAATATGCCTGGAAGACGACCAACACCAAGCCTTGTCTTATTCCGACGCTTGTTCCTTCCTCATCTCATTTCACAATCAGTCGAAAAAGAATGAGAATCTTGTCTTGTTCAACGGGTTAAAGAGAGGAAGACTCGTCCTCGTCTCATTCTCTTCGTCTAACAGAACTTTCAAACGCTCAATGTTTGATGTTGATGTTCAAACTGAGAATGAAGAATATAATGTACGTATAGGAAAAAAGTAGAAGAAGAAGAAGAGAAGGAGAAGGATGGATGCAAGTTGTTGGATAGTTGTAAAGTCGGTGCATTGCATTCAAGGCTGTAGTTACGAAGGTCGTGGAGTAGACCTTAATATTGGTATTGGTATTGCCCGAGAGTACGTGAACACTCACTCCACACATCATAGTAATAATAATAATACTCTCGTGTAGATTGTAGATCCTCAGCCTTAATTCTTATATATGTCCAACATTATTGTGTTTTATACCCATTGCCATTTGTATTTGTATTTGAAAGAGACACACACAAAGAGAGGAAGACTTATAGAGAGATGGAGATGAAATGACTCTTCATCTCTCACTGTCTCCATCGACTTCATGGTCAGAAAGAGAAAAAACTTAACCCTATTCCACTGCGGCTGCAACTCAAAATTCAAACTCCAGCTTCAAGTCGAAATTCTCCAGTATGTGTCCGTATGTGTGCATATAAAATGGAATAGGAATGGATGTAGACAACAGAGATATTCCATGTTGAAGTCAGTATCTAATGCATACGACACACACCGAGGATAGAGGAGCAGGGTACACAGTACACAGAATATGTATTTATATACACGTTCGTCTATGTTGAAGAGCAGACAACATCGCACCCAGAAGCAATGAAGCAAGTTGTGTGGAGCCAACGCTATCATATTCACATTGAAACCAAACCAATCCAAGTCAAACCATGTACCAGGCTAAATGCATGCATGTGTGTGTAGTGTGTATATATGCGTACTTCATGTGCACATTATTTAATTTAACCTAATTTTTTAATACCGTAATACGTAATACAGTCCCTGTGTTACATACTCTGAGATTCAAATTCAACTCAAAGGACAGTTCAAAGCATTCGTTAATCTTTCATTTCCCTCGTGTCTTTTTAGAATAGATGTCTACATATGGATGTGGGGAGATTCCGGAATGAAAAAGATATCGAGATTATACACAAATACAAGTATTATGCACAACCAAATGAGTTTTTTATGATGCATTCCAATATCATCATCATGTACCAATATATATATTGAACCATGTTAGTGCTAGAATATCCAATGCGGTTGACATTTGAAAAATAATATTGATTTTCGATCAAATATCAAATATTTGATGAATAGAAGAAGATGTTTTACAAGACTACAATATTAATATTGTAGCTTGATGTCTAATCAAATATCTATTAGTAAATATATACAAACAAGTTACACAAACTACCATCTGATACAATAGTACATTTTATAAAACAAGGACTAACGAGTCACTCAACAGCACGGAACTGCAACGTACCTTGTGTTGATACATGTGTAGATACACATGTATTAAATAATACTGAAAGGACAAGCGTCAAAGTTTAAGTTGACATATTATTATTGCTGTTTATTTACTTTGATTCGATTTGATTTGTCTCAAGTACTCAAGTCGGCTGTGATTTTTTATATTTGACGTTAATTCTTAGGAATGTTTGTAGCTGTATCTACATAGCATAAACCACAAGGTTTATTATCTAAATTGAGGACTGCTCGAAAAATATAGTTTTGCGCCGTCTCGTCCCACTTTTAACCTATAAATTACCCTAATACAAACAGTACACATTGTGTATACTACACTTACATGCATATTATTGTGTCTAAATGTGTGCTACATTATTTGTTATTAGTTTACAAGTACAATGTTGAGAATATTGTGTGACCAGTTGTCAGTATATAGGAAAAACTCAAGTTAATGCTATTTGGTTTTGTGTGTATGGTATCTATGTGTGTAAGTAAACACACATAGCATACATTGTACATATGGTTAAATTGTGATGCTATCGGTTTGACTAACTTGTTGTTTGTTATTGTCACTCACTGTGGAATCCTAGAATTTAGATTTAGATTTGAAATCATAGATTGGATATATTAATATAATGCGTTTATCTACAAAGCTATTGTACATTGTACACTTTATACTGTAAACGTATGCAAGCTGGTTTTTGTCGGTCGATTTTTGTGGTGTCACTCACAATCAACTATGCTATCAACTATGTATGTATGTGTGTATCGTTATCACCATTTATTTTTTACACGCACTTGAAAAAACTGGACGATAAGGATAAACAAATTAATATATCCATAATTTGTTCTAATACTAAATGCCTTAATTATTTCGATAGGGAACTTGGTCAAAAAATTATAAATAACACAGAGAGGAGTTTATCATTGCCCATAGTTTTAACTTAAACATTAATTTTAAACCTGCCAAACAGTGACTACACATAACACCGTTGAATGGGCATATTTAACTTTTTATGTATGTATTTGCATTTGATTTGGCGTGATACATCGATGTAATAAGGCCATTCACATAACATGCAATAAATAGTGCATATTCGTAATTCGTACTGATCACAAAAAAATCTTATCTCTCTTATTTCTGGCCCAATAGCACAGCTCGCAAGGGATTTACCAAAAAAATTTTTCAAGCTTACAACTCAAACTCAATATGAACTCTATAACATGTACTCGCAAATCGCAAATAATATTCATTAATATTTCTATATCAAATATAAATCATGCCCGAGCTTTTTTAATTTAATTAAAACTTGCTCCGAACCTCTACATAAATAAGAAATGTAGGATAGAATACCTTCGCGAATCGAAACGAAAAATGTAATTGAATGCGAAAATTCCATCCGGTTATTTATTTGTCGCCTACACATGGTAATACAGTGAACTGTATGTATCTTACTATGTACAATATATGCCTCTGAATATCTCAATAATGGAGGGAATTCCACCACGTTGTCAAGTAATGGCTGTGTATGTATAAACGGTAAAGATAAAGCCGACATTTCCAGGTATTTTACCCCATACAAAAGCAAACAACTGAAGTACAACAGGTAGATTTTACTCCTTCCTTTTCCAGGCATGACTACGCAATTAATTTCCGAATTTCGAAACTATCAACGATCAACGAGCTTTTCTATATGTTACCATGTTTTTGGTACTGAGTACAGATTTGTTGATACACTGTGCAAATAATATAAAAAATTTAATACTTATAGTTTCTAGTACTAGTATGTCGTCCTCTGTCATATAGCCACAATGTAGTACGTATTGCTTATTATTTTTTATAGGCTGGTGTTATACTATTATCAGTTACGTAATAAAATATGAACGTATAAAAATAAAACATGATAGGAAGAGGTGATAATATGGCTATGCTCTGACACAAATGTTTATGCAAATATTAGGTCCACATATTCTCCATACTTAAATACCATAATATTCCCAATATCTGCAAACTGCAAAATTGTATGCTACATGGGAAGTATGCAAACATTATATAGTCTGGGGACTGATGACGAATGCTTAATTTCGATAAATACGCAATCTTTTTTTTGAATGTCTCAACGGTTTCTACGATTTCTGTTATTCCTGATACGTAATTGACATGAACAATGAATTTAAAATGTATCTGGGAAAAATATGCCGTCATTTCTCAATGAATCGTTTTTGATGAAAAACTGCCTGTTTTCCTCCTCAATCAAACAGAATAAGATGGATATTCGGTCCATTAAAATTTAGATGCATGACATGACATCAAAATTTGTTTCGAGACTCACCCAAATCCTCAACGAGTTGTAGCATGACTCCACCAATGTGATGATCCCCTTTGACACGAAGAGTTCGTGGCTCTTCATTCATGTCTGTTACCAGAACTCTCAACTCCCAAGAGCCGTCGCCAACTAAATTTCCGTCGGAAAACATTGTGCTCTATTTTTTTTTTCGTTCAAATCACTGTTTAAAATAAACACGAAAAAAATCTGAAGACGTCTTTCGCAACTCGTTATGAAATTCAACACAAATATTTTCAATTTTTTTTACTTGATTATTCACTGGCACAAAAGTAAATTAGCATAAAGTATTTATTGTCAAATGTATAATAATCATTCAACCACGATGTAAAATAGACGTATATAATATTCCTCACTTTTATGTTTTACACAGCATTTAATTAACTCGGAGCTTCGATCTTCCACCACGTGCAATGTGCAATAGAAGTATCCAAAATCCAAAAGATAACTTATTAAATGAATAGCCAATCCAACTCAAATCAAGTCAACCGGGTTTATCTGACAACTTGATCAAATTCAAATTATAATTGCAATTCAAAACGTTGACCGAAAAACCAATAAATCAAATCGATCAAACTTTTCTTGAAACTCAAATAATAGTCCTTATTACTTTTCTTTCTGTGCACTTTTTCACTGTGTTACAACAAAAATAAAATATATTTCTTCACAGATGGTTCTTCGAAAATGTTTAATTTAAACACCAGAAAAAAGTAATTATAATTATAATTGTTATTCAATACAGGTTATTCAATCTAGACTTAAACTAAAGTCAAAAGTAAAGACTGAACGCTGAAGGCTGAACGAAGAAAAAAAAAGTATGTATGTATGTAAATATTTTATAATTTTTTTTTTGAAATTTCGTAGGTAGAAAGTAAATATATAATATGTATGGAACTACATACATATGTATACTTATAATAATAATGGTTATATTTGATTTTCTTCCGGTCCCATAAAAACTGACGAGGTTATCCTGGTATATCTTGCCCTGTTATTATTATTATTGCTGTACAATATATCGTACTACTACTATTAAAGTCACGTGCTAGCATGCCACACTTGGACTCGAATGATGATGGCACAGATGTCAAACTTTTTGGTAAACAACATGGTATTCGAACCATGTGTTTTTGGATGCAACTGATGGTACTGATAATAGTAGTGACGACGACGATCCAATACAGTATAGTATACAGTGAAACTTGTATACTTACTGATATATGTATAGTATGTATTTGTTGTCAATTTATATATTTAGTTTATTTGAAATTGCTAGGAAATCCAAAGGCACATTTATAAACAACAAACTATATATTTTTTATAAATAAATCCTCGTTGTCAGCAGTAAATGTAAACGTGTGGGTCTATGTATGTATAATATAATGTAGAATGGTGCAGTGGTAGTACTGGGTCAGGAAAATATTTGTTGGCGGGGAATAAGATAGGATAGTGATTTCTTCTAAATTTCTCTTCGTCTTCACACTATATCAATGAATATGAGAATGTGCCTGTATTATATTATGTATAGGTATGTATTATGTATTAGACTTCATGTGTATTAAGTATTTCCTCTCTCTCTCTCTCTTTCTCTCTCTCTGTGTAATATATTTGGAAGAGTCACAAAGTTAATGTAACTGACTATTGGAGTATACAGTCAAGCTTAGGAGGACGACGAAGGTTGTTTGCTCGTGTGTATTTTCCTATTTCGACGTATAATGTGTGTGTGTCTCTTTTAGAGCGATAGAACGAACGACAATGCAGTGCAAAGGATCTAACCAGACTGCGTTCTACGAGCCTAAAGCTAAAAGTTGAGGCTGAACATCCAACAGAGCAAAGCTTTGCTCTTGCTCAAAATGCTTTGCTTTTCGAGTTCCTCTCTTCGTACTTCAGTTTACATGTGTAGTCAGTACTTGCATTGCATTTGCCTTTGCAGTCTTTTCGACTCACTAAAACATACTTGCCTGCTCGCTCGCTCGCTCTCCCGTATACACGCTACTATACACTTTTTGGTAGAACACCAAGCACCAGGATCATATAAGGAAAGACAACGCTCATTGGTCCGCCAAAAGGGAAAATGAAAGGAAAAAAAACAATCTGAACTCCCACACTTTATACATACGCAAGGCAAAGACAGACAGAGAAAGAAGGAAAAGAGTACACACAAACCTATATGCATACAATCTATATGGTACAGATTCAGTAGACATACATATGCATGTATCTCTGTAATACATGCATAATATGAATACACATATACATACATAGATTTCTGTATTTTTTGTCTGTACATAATGGACGACCTCCACTTTTGATATATAGAAAGGAACAGAAGAGCCCAAAGTAAGTATGTATGCATATGTGTGTACAATAAAAGTGTATGATACATGTTATGCATAACCTATATCTAACGTGTACTATATAGCGAGTGTGTATCATATCTGGATTCCTTCTACTACTACTACTACTTCATCTTCCTTCATGCTCTTCCTTTATAAAGACAAACCCCATTGAAATGTTCGATGGAGGCACACATAGGAATAGTTGGAGTAGAAACCTCGTCTTGTAACAAACCTCCTTGCGATGCTCACTTCAACTCCAAACTCTAACTCTGATCTTAAAAGAAACAGAGAGAGAGAGAGACTCTCGTAACTCTTTGCCTAGCTAATACTGATATAATGGGAATGTATTATGAATATACATAGAAAGAGTAAGAGAATTAAGATGAGGACAACAACAACGAGAACGAGACTACTAGTATGTGTATATAGTGTATAGATATACGAGAGTATGCGTAGGTACATATACATACATGATTTCGAAGATGAATACAAATATTATACGAACGAGTGTGCCAGTGCCAGTGCTGAACTCTTACGAAATTCTTTTTAATACGAATCTATAAGAATAAGACAAAAATCATTTTATTATATTACACTCACGAACGAGTACAAGTACAATATAGTGTGTACGTTTTATGCATGTCATTATGATTATGGACATGACAATTTACTATTTACGATCGGCGATAGATCACTCTTGGACTTAAGAGAGAGAGAGAGTGAGAAAGAATCTACCTACTCTAAACCTTCGATCTTTTCCACATAATAATAACAGTCATCACCACTACCACCATGCCATTGCCACAACCACGACTGTATTCGATGGACGACGATGGGCAACGGACAAATACAGTCAACAATCAATAACGTCAACAACTAGTCAACAGTACACGCCAATAATAATGAGATGATTATAAACAGCTAGAAGAATAGACTTATGTGGGGGTAAAATTGTGCCTGCCCAAATCGTCTGAACAAGCATTCTGAATAAATATATGCATGTATTTTGATATATCAGTATTATGATGGTTGCAAAAATGTCCTGAGTTTTAGGTATACATATTGAATCACAATAATATGATGTTGAATAGGTATACGTAATGAGTTTATTTGTTTCATATATTTTTTGCATATTGTATATGTGTGTGTGTGTACTCTTCTGATCGTAAGTATATGCACGTGCATTTGCAAGGCAATTCGTCCTAATTTTTCATACCATGGGCTTGGACGGAAGAGTACACAGAAAGTCCTTGGATGAACTGAATCTGCAATGGTTAACATTATTTTGAAACTTACTTTTCCTGAAACTGTTTAATTATTTGTCAGCAGTGTCACATTTTTAAAAAATGGACCAAATTGTATTGATTATGGGGCTTTGTAACAATTTTTTCGTGATTTCGCATTTTATACTTTTCAAGACCTTTTAGTAAAAATATTAATACGTGATACAATCAGAAGAATTCGCTTCCAAGTATTTGTAAAATTTTTCTATTCGTTCCTATATTCATTTTTTCATGATGGACACATACATGAATACATACATACATATATCAGTATGTATAGAAAATGAAATGAAGGAGATAAATCACAGGATACTTTACGCTTTACGATGTGCTTCTGGATATTGACATTAATAAATAGGAATAAAATTAAAAGATACCTCCTGGTAATTGAATCTCCCGTTGAGGGTCTAGCTGATGCACATTCATCTGTATCCATCAATCTTTTATTAATTAACAATTAGCAATAAAAGTATCACGCAGAAAAGGATCCCAATGCGACTTCATGCTAACTTTACATGTTATGTTTTATGCTTGCTATGTGTTATGTGTTATATGTACCTGTAATACCTACCTACTGAAACCTTCGACCGGGAAATTTCATTGTTGTTTTTTAGTACTAATAATACATACTAGAATCCTTTCAACATTTTCAGTCTTTGCTCTTAGCCGAGGTCTTACGTGTTTTATTCAGAATTTGTTTCATATTTATGCATGAAAAATGAAGGCAGACTTGCTTGCAAAAATGGGGTTGATTATTATTTTTTGTGGTAATATGCAAAATATTTATCTAAACAAGAAAGTGCACAGTGCATCGTGTCTGGAAGTCGGGTGGTTTCTCCGCTCTCTCTCTCTCTTTCTCTCTCTCTTGACAGTCCACATGCGGTAAGCACTGAAAGATTTAAGCCAGTGCACTGAAGAAAAGTGAAGAGCACCGAGTGCTTGCAAGTACCATCAAGGATTCAATCCAGCAGGACAGACATGAAGATAAAAAACTTGAAATAGGTAGAAAACATTGCATCCCATCACCAACAACTGACTTAGTGAATCCGTCTGCCTAATTATGATTTATTGGTTGTCTCAAAAGTTACAGTGTGGCTTATAAATCAAACTCCATATGTGCTTCTGCTTCCATTTCTTCGGCGACGTCGTTTCCTTCGTCTCCTTCAAATTCTGCCTATATAATATTCACTATATAGCTCTGCAATTTGAGACACGACAAGACATGACAAGGTAGAGAGAAATCGAAAAGCACAAAAATAAGTACACAGCACACCATGCTCAATATTAACATGGATTCAACTATAACTAACGTTACAAACGACGACGAACTACGACGACTACCGCCACCCGCCACCATCGTCGTCATCATATAATATCTGTATTTTTTTTGTTACTTGGCATTCAAATGCCATAGTTTAATCATAAACAAGAAAATATCTTCTCATTTCTCAAGCTTGGGTGTAAATAATTTATACAGATTCCAGATAGGAGAAAAGTTTGAAAATAAAATGCAAATGATAAAAAATATGAGCTCTAATCTAATGCTTCAAATATACACGTCAAAATATAGGAGTCCCAGATTTTTCAATACATCATTATTTACACTTTTCTCATCAGAGTTTTGAAGCTATGAAAGTGACTAACAGATTATGTATCCTAATGCTATGCTTGTGTGGGCTGATTACGGATGCTTTCAAAAGAATTCAAAATGTAGCAATCTAAAACCATGGTTGTGAACTAAACAAAGAAGCACATATTTACTAAAACATATTTATTTGTAATTAATATAAAAAATACAGACTATTTTCTCAAAGCTCAAATCTGAGAAATTGACAAAACATGCAAGTACGTCTACTACACTGTATTTGAATCAGCTTTACATGCTGCTTGTTTATTTTAATACAAACATGTGCACCAATAATTATTTCCCTCGTCTTGTTCTACATACACTGGTAACTTATCTGTACTTGGATATGCAAAATGTTTCGTTAATAATCAATGTAAATTTGCATGGAATTTTGTCTATCCAGTCTCAAGCATAAGTAGATACATATGTATGTACCTGGGTACTGGGTACTGGGTACGTAGTAAGTATGTACCTATAATTTTATTAACTAGATTTTTTCCCGTCCAGTTTATCTCTTTCGTCTCTCTTTTCCGCTGTGTTAGTCAGTTACTTACCGGCTCTCAACCTGTGACTTTATTTTTTTTAAATAATTGTTTGTAACTGTGGCATAGTTTGAAAACAGTTGTTGAATTTTCTTATTGATCAGCTGTGAATCTAATAACCATTCAATTAAAGATTTTTAATTTTTGATAGGTACTCTCGTTTTTACATAATATACAAGTTAAGTTAGTTAAAGTGTTATCGAAATGGACTCGGAGCCAACCGAAGTTCTTAATAATCAACATGACTTGCAGGTCGCGGTATTACAGGCTAAATTAGAAAGTGCGAATACGAGTGCTGAGTGCTGGAAAATTCATTCGGAGGCCCTTGAAAAAAGAATCACATACATTCAAGAATCAGCCAAGTCCCAGTCATTGAAGATTCAACTTTTAGAAATTAAGGTTAGTATTCCAAGAATGCATTTTTATAAATTGTATTGTATGAAATGAACTGTCATTACATTATGTGATATGGAGATATAGCCAGCGACCAGTTTGTACAGCTTTCAAGATGAATGAAAGAAATGAATGATATCTGATTTTAAAAATCAAAACATGTACACATGTATATAGACATACATACTACATACACTAAATTTTATTTAATTTCATTTCGTGTAATGTACATTTTTAGAACTTGGAGAAAGATGCGGAGATTGAACAACTAAAATGTCAACTGTATGAAGAACGAGCCATGAGAGCCGAAATAGTGCAGAAATTCAATTCAATGGAGGAAAATTGCAAACTTTTACAAAATCGTTGTGAGACGGCTGAAGAACGAGTAGTCAAATATAAATCACTTGAGAATCTTGCAGATATTTTGCAAAAAATGCAGAAAAATGTAAGTATTATATAATATATACTTTTTGAAGTATGTATGATTTTATTCCAGTAATAACTAATTGGAGGGGTTGGTGACAACAAAACTGTGTCAAAACATACATTCAGCAAGCAGCACAGGCTAAGCTCTGATAGTAGTAACATGACATACTACAGAAAATGTATAATAATGTACGTATATTTACGTACTGCATGTTTTGGTGCAGTTTCGTTTATACTTAATAATCCTTCGATGTATTGTAGTATATCTTGCATTGTTGCAATATTCTGAAATTATTACTTTCTCTCAATAATTCACAGCGCACAGCGCAATTAACTAGTGTGCCTATAGTTAGTGAAATTTTACCGAGTTGAATTGTATGTGAGTGTTTAACACCTACTACTATTTTTGAATTTTCAGTTGATGGAATCTATTGAAAGATTTAAATTAAAAAGACCTGCCTGCCTTCATCAAGAGCCTTGACAGCATTTATGTGTAAAGTTCCTATCATTCCTCAAATTGTCATTTAATTCTAGAAATACATACAGTGAGTATACCGAGTGATTGGACAATTAAAATGTCAACTGTATATGGTTATGCCTACCACCGATAATGCTAAAGTAGTTTTAAATTCAACTTTTTTGTCACTAAAAAAAATGGCCATTTTACACAGTACATAACATAAATATATTTTAAGTCTCGTATTTTATGTACAATCGTTTGTGTTTATGCATGAAATTTTATTCTACCCCAACTAATATAGATTTACTTAAATGAATGTTGACTACTAGTTTTCCCAGCAGTTTTTTATTTTGAAGTTCAAGTGATGTAGGATGAAACTTCTTAAGACTGTTAGTCCGGGGTTTAAATTTGGGAACTATAGTATGCATGAAAATTCAAGCATTTTGTAGTTTTGACCAGGTTGCAAACAAATTTTAACTAGCTAAGACTATAACACATTTATAGTGCGATTTTTCAATAGCTGTGAACCTTTTTCCTTTTTCATAACATTGACATTTATTTTAAGTGTATTTTTTACATGATATCTGAGAAATTCAACTTAAAAATACTATGCATTTCTCTGAAATGGAAATGATGATACGTGTGTAACATTTATTAAGAATTTGTGTCGCATTTACTTATACTAGAGGAGAAAATTCGCTTTCTCTTACTTAAAAACCTTAAGTAATTTGAAATTAAATAAATACATATTCGCAAAGGTCAGAATTGAAAGCAAACAGTATTTTTCTAAATCATGTTCGTTTTAAAAAACTGGTATATAAGTTCAAAGGAAAGGAAAGGAAGTTCGTTTTTCTTTGTTGCCAAGCTACGCAAATATTCAAGTTGAACACTGATCCAGCACACGTAACTGCTTCGCCCTCTCTTTGTAACGTTATAGACTAAAAACGTTATTGATACAGCATCAGCTCTCAACTTTACTTCCTTTTCGATTTTTCTTTGTGCCTAATAAATAAATATTGTTGAAAATACTAATGGCTGACTGATTAATTTAACGAGAATTCATATGCGTTTGATAACGCATTATATTGTGTCCCTTCATGCATGTCAGTGTGTTTAAAATCGAGCGTAAGCTCTATGGAGTATTGAATGAAAATCACGTGCTTTTAACGATATGAGAAAAAAATGGGAGAAAGGTTCTCTAAAAATTAATCATTTTTTATTAATTTCTATGATATTTACGCTTTTTTGATACAATAATATATCGTCGATGATTAATTAATTTTTGTCATATATTATAGATAAAAACAAGTGTAATACCTTGTATACAACATGTGAGATGTACTTTGAATTGCACAAACCTTGAGTCTGTGTAACGTTTACACAATATATTTTTAAGAAGAACAAGTATTTAGGTAAATATTACATGCACCCATAAGAAAAGCTGAAACGTTTTGTAAACATAAATATTTTTGTATTGCTTTTTTACAGTGATGTCCAATAACAAGTTGTTATATACAACCGTGGCAAATTAGTTTAAAGTAAAGGGGAAAACTAAATTCAGTTTACGTCTCTCTGGTCATATTTCACGTATCATATTATACTTATTGACTTTAGGAAATTACCTTCAATGGCTTAATATTATACCGTGTACATTTAGTAATCCTAATTTTATAATATTATTCAGTCACACAAGTCAAAATAATATTAACATAATATATAGTGCATTATTGAAATTTATGTTCGTCAAAACTTGCACAAAAAATGGTACTTTTCCTTTTTCCTCTTTGTCACTGAAGTAAATACTTCATTTAAAATACATATTATCATATTATATACTCTAGGCACACATTTCTTTTACAAATTTGTCATCATTTGTGATTCAGTAATACTATTAAGTATGATAAACGAACAAATCTCCAAAAGATTTCAAACTCCCTTTTGACATATTATCATAAAATATCTAGTACAACGTTGCATTGCCTTGTGTATTGCACATTCAATCTCAATTAAAATTGATAATAATTAGATCATTAATGACTTGCTAGAAAATGAAAATAAAAATAAAATAACTATACATCATATACACAAAAGACATAAAGGACAGCACAACGTAAAATTAATCATATATAATATGTTACAGCATTTCATATTTAATAAGAAGACAACTCGAAATGAGATTCTTCCGGAGTAGATACAGTAGTAAATACCTATTATTTAAATTATTTGGTTATGCTAATTAACAATTTTTTTTTGCAAATTATGTAGACATGAAAAACTAAAAAGTAGACATTTTATTAAACGGGGCATAGCTTTATTTAAATGCATACAGTATACACGTATAGTTACAAAATGATGAATAGGATGACACATTCATGTAATATTCTTTAGTGCAGTGAATAACTTAATCGTAATTCATAATAATACTCTCAATTTGTTAATAATTAATGATATTAAAATTAAATGAGACAATTGGAGTACTTAAATAAATACAGCAAATAGCAGCCATAATAACTTATAGGGATATATAATAATGCGAACTTTGTGAGCTCATAAATATTAAGCTATACATAATAATTATTATCATTATTATATATTTTACTTAATGACAGTTGGCAGTGTGACGTGTATGCAGATTGCAGACAATTTTTTAATCTAGTTTTTTCGTTAATTTTCAAGTATTCTTTTCCGAAAACGCTATAACATTATCGATAAAATGTATAAATCTATTTAAATACACACTCTGTAGAATAATATATATTTATTATATTAGTTTTTATCCGTGATGATTAGATTGTTTTTATAGAATTAATTAATTAATGCGGAATTAATTATCATTTTTTACACTTATTGAACTCTTTTCTTATAATTTCATATTTATTTATAGTCGTTCATCGCCAGAATGGTAACCGTTTCTATGTAAAGGTTGACTATCCGGTCCGCGATGACGAGGACGCTTTCTCTTGAAAAATCCACACTGCAAAACAAAAGACAAACAAAATTCATTAGACTATGATGTACGGTGTTTCGTTTCTAATAGAGAGAAACTGGAAAACATTAAAATTTAAACATTTGCTTAAGTTTGTAAAATGATATGAAATATATTCTAAACCAACCTTATAAAGAAGATAAATGATGAGAAGAAGGAGCAAAATGCCTCCTAGGATTGCCAGTAAATAAATCCACCATCTAACTGGCCCTGGTTTGCTCAAATCCGTTTCATCGATAATCGTAGTGACTATCTCATAGGTTTTATACTTAAGGTAGCTAGGGTCAACATTATAGGGGAGTTGAGAGACCCGTGTCAACAACTTGGATGACACGTTTACATTTTCTCCGCTGAATTTCTATATTTAAAAAAATCGAATCATATAATATGTAAATACTAAACACATGCATACATACTAACTTTATTGAGCCATTGATTCCATTAAAATTAAGTTAATTAATTCTAGAGAAAATAAACAATCATTTCTTACACTTTGGAGTGTCCTTGACCAGACGCGTCCTCTCACTTCCAAAACGACGCTTTGTCCAGCATCCAACTCGCCGATTTTACACCTAATATGAATACATTTGGTGGGTCCGCATTTTAAATCCTTGTCCCAAGGATTCTTGGCCTGCCTCTTATTCCTATTGTGTCCATACTGCTGAGGATGAAGATAAGGCTGTCGGTAAGGATTGTAGCCATCCCCTCCACTCAGCTGATTATTATTCCTTTGACTTTGTCTTTGATAAGGCTGTTCATAAGTTCGGACGCTGCTGTGAGTAGTGGTGCTACCCGTTCTGCCTCCAAAACTGCCACTAGTACTTCCACTAGTTCTATCATAACCCGGATTAACCCTATAATACTCATCTAGCTCGTCGGAATTCTGGAAAGTCCGTGACTCGGTTTTTCTTTCACGATACGTCGTCTTGCTCGTCTTACTGTATTGGCCACCATGAGAGGAGAAGCTTTGCTCATAACTATTGTTGCTAAATGTACTAAAGTCTGAGGAGCCCGATGAACTTGAGCCAGATCCTCCAGCAGAAGATGATGAAGAGGCTGAGGCTTGAGATTCCTCTGTGTCGATGCCGATGCTCCTATTCCTGATTCCACTAAACTGATTACGTTTGGCAATGATGAGTTCTAGAGGGTTGACTTCATCGACGTGCTCGCAGGTCAAAGGACCTTCAGTATAGGGTTGCTCTAGTAAGTAGAGGAAATGCTCTCCATCAGCCGTTGCGGATGGCCAAAGGAGGAGCAACTCCGCGTTTTCAATGTAGCTCGGGCCATCACACTTAATCTCGTAAGTGTGAACAACATCGGGACCAACTTCAGATTCGTGGACAACACTTTCCTGTTGGTAGAGGGAAGCATTGTGTCTCACTGGTTGAGGTTTGCTTACTCCAAAGAGAGACAGATCCGTTTGGATTCGAACGGGGATCGAGATCAACTTTTGGTTGTCCGCTCTCGCGGCGTCACTGGCCTCAGCATTTGTCGAATTGACCTGAATGTTGAACACATAGTCACTCTTGACTTCGGAGACGTGACGATGTTGAAAGATGATCTTAAATTTGACTTTTCCCCAGCGAGGGAGCGGATTTCCAATTTCACAACGAAGGGTGTTGTTCGTCGAAGGGGTTGGAGCGGAACAGAGGATTGGAACCTTTTTGTTGGTGTCGAGACGGTCAAAGGTCACATATGAAAGAGACTGTGGCACTGTCATAAATAGTTGGGACTCGTATGAATCTTCTCCGTTGTTATCAACCTCCACTTCAATATTGATTCGCTCAGTGGAGCCCATGAGGAAGGATTTCTCTGAGAGGGACACTTTGAGACTGAGATCGGGAATACAGATATTGTCTGGACCACAATTTTTCTCAATTGAGACCGAGTCCTTTTCTATTGTTGAAGTTGTTACGTCTATGACGGGAGCAAGACTTCGGCGGTCTCTAAAGTGAGTGATCATGGAGTACCGGAGTTCAGCTTCAAGAGGAGTCAATTTGTCACGAATTTGAGGCTAAAATAACAATATAAGCAGTTTTATGTTGTGTTTTCCACAATTTTTATCCTTGAAAAGTATTCTTAGTTATAGATTATAATATATAGAACTCACCCTCAAATAAACTTGGACATTGACACAGTTTTGACGTTTCTTATACAAGCTCATAGTTTGATTAATTGTAGAGTAACCCTCGGAATTATAGAAAAACATTCGTGGATCCTTTGGCTTCTTCGAGTCCAAAATGTACTGGACTTGGAAATCTAAATTTGCAAAATTTTAAAAAATCGTTAAAATTGATTTGAAATAAACCATATAAACTGAAAAGTACAAAATAAATTGCTATATAAGGTTCTTTTAGTACCGATTCGGTCATCAGTTCCGATTCCATCATATTCCATACATAGGTTGAGAGGTAGACACGTGACTTTTGTGGTTCCATCTCGGAGTGTACAGCCTTTGTCTTCCAAGTTGATTTGCTTGGAGTGCAAGTCGATTCCACCACCCGCCTGTTGATCATGTGTGGTGAAGGTCAACTTGGCATTAACTCGCACTACGGGCTTGGACCTACAAAAATATACCACAAGATTTACAAACTTGTTGTCATCAATAGATAACCTCAATAGGAGACTAAAACATACGAAATAAGAAAATAGACTTACTTTAAGTAGGCCACAAAGTCTGAATCATAGGCTCCAACTAAAAGGTCTGGATATCCATTTCCATCCAAATCTTTACCACCGGACAAGGAGAATCCAAAGGTTGAGATTGAGCGATGAATTTCTTCTCCATAAACCACCTGCAAATTTCACACAAATACACATATACATAAACTTAATAATGGATGATGGACTAAATGGGCTGTGTATTTGCATTGAACATTGAATGTATTAAAGAAATGAATAAAACGTTCATGTAAAAACGGTCCATTTTAGCGAACCTGATTCGCCGAAGATTTCGACAAAAAAATGAAAAAGAGTATTATATTTCTGCAATTTTTTTGAACCTAAAGAAACGATATGACGGGGTGGCTACTTAAATTTTCACCACAGTGTAAAATTTGAGCAGAAGTACTGGAAATGTA